>ONZH01006854.1:0-48135 GCA_900303285.1 Rhinella marina | reverse complement strand
TCCGCATCTTGTGACCCCATTAAATGCTAATTGCGGAATGGATGCGGACCCAGAAATACGGTTGTCTGAATGCACCCTTAGGGCCAGCATTAGGATTAGGGTCAGTATTAGTTAGGGGCCTATATTGGGGTTAGGGTCAACATTAGGGTACATTCACACAACCGCATTTCCATTCATTTCAATGGGGCCACAAAAGATGTGGACAGGACACCATATGCTGTCCACATTCGTAGTTCTGTTCCGCGCCCCACAAAAAAGATAGAGCATGTCCTATTCTTGTCCACAATTGCAGACAAGAATAGACATTTCTATCATAGGGCCGGCCATGTGTTCCACAAAATGTGAAACGCACACAGCCAGTATCCATGTTTTGCGGATCTGCAGACCGCAACACACATACGGTCATGTGTATGTAGCTTTAGGATTAGGTATCAGTATTAGAGTTAGTATGGTGTAGAATTAGCATTGGGACCAGTATTAGAGTTAGGGGCCAGTATTAGGGATAGGGGTTAGTAGTGTTAGGCATCAGTACTAGTGGTCGGTATTAGGGGTCAATATTAGTATTAGGAGTCAGGGGCCAGTACTACCATTAGGGCAGTTTGTACTCACCTGTCCCAGTAGTGGCATGGTCCCACAATGCAGACCTCGCCTCTTCTGGTGGGTCTGCTCCTGAGGAACATCGCAGGTGGCGTGATGACGTCATTGTGCCGCCTATGTCACATCAATGTGTCGTGGGAACAGCCGGGCAGGGAACCAATGGTTACCTTGTCCTGTCGGTGCTACTGCAGGCTCAGTTGTATCTGTGTCTAGTGGATGCAGATACAAATGAGTTGAGGGACCACAGTGGCCCTGGACATCAAATGGCCCAGGGGGCATATGCCCCTCTGCCCCCCTGCCCAGCCAGCCCCTGTTTAGATGAATTCTTAAAAGTAAACAACATTAATGCTTCTGAAAACATGTAAAGATCTGAGTCTCATTTCCTACTGGGATTCGC
This sequence comes from Rhinella marina, assembly GCA_900303285.1. Lineage (NCBI taxonomy): Eukaryota > Metazoa > Chordata > Amphibia > Anura > Bufonidae > Rhinella > Rhinella marina. Next base: position 47,141 of record ONZH01006854.1, on the reverse strand, counting down.
ATCCCCACTTATCCCTTGGTTGAACTTGATGGACTTATGTCTTTTTTTTCAACCATATTAACTATGAGTAGGACCAATCACATGATTCCCATGTATTTCAGGACCAGAACATAAAATACAAGTTTTACTGACTCTATTCCTGCAAAACTATATGTTAAAGGAGTATTCTGGTTCTTAGACGTTATGCCCTATCCACAGGATATGGGATAACTATCAAATCCTACTGCTGGGACCATCACCGATCATGAGAATGGGGGCCCTGTACCTCTGCAGCCCCTTTAAAATTAAGTGGCTGGTCCCACATGAGAATGGGAATTCCGGAGATAGCGAAGTGCTATACTCGGCTATCTCCGAAACTCCCATAGAAATTAACATAGCGGCCACATGCTCTGTTCATTTCAGGGGCACTGCAGGGATCTGCATGGGCTGCCAGAGGACACATCTACTTTATAACTTGACTTGCGCCTTGTCATAAATTAGGCACATCCTCCGGCAGGGCACGGGATATCAAGACTGGAGCACAAAGCGCCGATCTTGATAAATCTCCCCCCATGTCATTTTAGTAAAATGTTATTTTATGTAGTCAATAAATTAATGGTCTATTGCATTTGTAACAGCTTGATGTACTTTATAAAATGCACAAGGTTTAGAAATTCCACAAGATTTTTGGGTTTAAAATGATGGTCATATTGTACAGTAATTAAGCTTTACAGTTCCACATGAATGTCACCTTACTTGGATTTTAAAATTTCTGCATGGGTAGAAATTTATATAGGCTACGTCCATCTTTATAATACATTTTTTCTAGGTTCAATGCACCTAAATGAATAAGAAATTAACGTAAATTAATACACATTTTCCCATTTGTGTCTACGGCCCTTCTGCAGACGGCTGTGGTTAATGCCTCCACAGTTTACAAACTTCCTAAGGCAATTCCCTTTGCTTCTGCAACTGCAGACTCCGATTCTAATCTGTTCATAAATCTTGCTATTGGTAGCATTTGATATGTTGTAAAAATAAAACAAGACTGGATTGGGAAGTAGGACTACAATCAGGTTGACAGGGTGCAGTCTTAGACATGGTTTGATTTTTTTTTTTATCATCTCCTCTTACTTTCCTAAATGAAAGATTGAGGATGAAAGATGGTAGGAAAGTTTAAAGTAGACATGTTGTCTTAGGAGATTTGATGAAACTGGGAGTAGAGCAATGGAGAAATAACTAGATAAAGGGGATGTGTCTAGGAAAGGCTTCTTGAGGATGGGTGTGATTTATACATGTTTAAAAGAATAAGGGAGGACAACAGCAGAAATTGATAGGTAGAAAATGTGGGTGTTATGCAAGTGAGTATGGACCCACTGCGCCACTGACTGGCTATACTCTGGAGGCGCGTGACTAAGCAACTACCTGGTCTTCACTAGAGCCTCTGATTTTAAGGATAGGCTTTAGCCATTAGGGTAGTTGCCAGGTGTCACTCCAGAGCAGTCCCTGAGTCAGTGGCAGCTGACCAGGAAGTTAGAGATACCAATGCAAGCACTGAGGGGGAAGTACGTGGTCAGGAAGTCCGGGGTCAGGGCAGGCAGCGATCAAGCAAAGTTCGGAAACGAAATCCAAGGTCAGAGGCAGGCAGCAAACAAGCAAAATCCGTAAACGAAGTCCAAGGTCAGAGGCAGGTGGCAAACAAGCAAAATCCAGTAAATCCAAAAGCAGGGTCCGGTACACAGAAAAGCAGAACTTCAAAACCACCTTCACACAAGGATCTAGACAAGCTAGTGACCATATGAGTTGCTCAGGCATCTTCCTGGGGTAGGAAGCGCCTTTAAATACTTTCTGCGATCCAGCCATAGGCTGGGGAGACACCTCCCCACACCCATGCAAGCCCTGACAACCAGTACAGGACTCAAGCAGGAAGTAAACTCTGGTATGGAGCACAGATACAAGAGTTAAGCTTCCTGCTGACCACGCTTGTCAGCATGGCACATGGCAGCAGGAGGAAAAAAGGGAGCCCGGCACCCAGTGCCCACGGGGGGCAACAGTGCCAGCACGGACCGCTGGGCTAACAGTGGGTTAGGGTTGGAAAAAGTGGTAAGGCTAGAGATGGGAATGGGTCAAGGGCAGAGGTAGCGAGGTTTGATTTGGTGAAAAGGGTGGAAAGTGTTTCCTCAGTGATAGTGGAGAAGCAAGTTAAAGAGGTTGTCCAGTCCCAAAATCAAAATTATTTTTCTATGCTTCTAACACCCCTCACCATGCATACATATGCCCCCAATACCTGTTTTTCATGTCTGATCTTTCCTTCCCCCTTGGAAGACATCACATTATCCTGGCAGATCTGTTTACTGTCTTCCCTTCCTGTTTTGTTGAATACATAACTTTATTAATACACAAGCCTGGCTGCACTGCACAGTGATGAGTCACAGGCTGGACCTGCCTCCCACACTGCTCTGTCTGCAGCAGCTACTGACCCACTACAACTCCTGTGTCCATCTTTCTACACTCAGACTTGAATCTACTTCTCACTCAGTGTGTAAATCTCATCACTGACCGTCCACAGGCTCTGCCCTCACATGTGTATCTAATCCTATCCTGTGTGATAAAGCCTGCTGAGCTGTATCTAATCCCATCACTGACCGTCCACAGGCTCTGCCCTAACCATTTCCAGAGTGTGATAAACAGCTGGAAGCAGCATGCACATCCAAATATATCTGTATCTAATCCTATCATGTATATGCGTGCTTGATACACATCCTGTTGTGTGCAATACTGCCTGCTGAAGTGTGTATCTAATCCCATCTTCTATGGTATATAGCCTGCTGAGCTGTGAATCTAAACCCTTATGCACACGACCGTATCTGCTAAATAAGGATACTGTCCGTGTGCGACCCACATTTTTTTTGCAGTTCCATTGATTTCTATGCATTTCAGGTCTGCATTCTGAGGACCAGAATAAGACATGTTCTATCTTTTGCAGAACTGACATACGGATGTGGAAAACATATGGATGTCATCAGTGCACTTTCCACATCCGTATATCAGCACAGCAAAAGAGAGAACATGTCCTATTCTGGTCCTCATAATGCAGACCTGAAATCCATAGAACTCAATGGCTCTGGAATAAAATGCACATCTCACACAGGCAGTATCTTTATTTAGCAGATCTGCTACTTGGAGACAGCAGAACGGATACGGTCCTGTGCATGAGGCCTAATCCTATCTTTTTTAGTCCTGACTGCTGAAGGGCTTATCTTGGGCCATCATGTGTGATACAAGTGAGAAAAGGCCAGGATCAGCCTGGGAAACATGATCCGTGTGTCGCCGCATCTCCCAGGCCTACTGCATTCTCCTGACCGAACTGACAATATGACAGTAATGTATGATACAGCCAGCCTCTTATCTGGTCAGGGGAGCCGAGGTTGGCCTGGAAATTGTGGCTGATACATGGACTGAGACATGGACTCCTGGGCCGATCACAGTTGTTTGTATGATCCCTATCATTCATACTGAGCCGCCATAACCGTTACATCCACAGTGTCCCCATAACAGTGACCTCCACAGACCCCCATAACAGTGACATCCACAGTGTCCCAATAACAGTAACATTCACAGCGCCCCATAACATCCTGGGCCGATCACAGTCGTTTGTATGATCCCTATCACTCATACTAAGCCGCCATAACAGTTACATCCACAGTGTCCCCATAACAGTGACATCCACAGTGTCCCCATAACAGTGACATCCACAGTGTCCCAATAACAGTAACATTCACAGTGCCCCCATAACAGTGACATCCACAGTGCCCCCAAAGTGCCCATGTGCCTTCCACAGTGACCCTAATGACTTCCACAGTGCCCCCATGTGCCATTCATAAAGCCCCTGACATCCACAATGCCCCCAAAGTGCCCATGTGCCATCCACAGTGCCCCTGACATCCACAGTGCCCCAAAGTGCCCATGTGCCATTCACAGTGCCCACATGCCATTCATAATGCCCCTAATGACTGCCACAGTGCCCCCAAAGTGTTAATGCGCCATCCACAAGGGCACTCATGTGCCATCCAAAGTGCCCCCCATGTGCCAGCTCCTCCAATGACCTCCACAGCATAGCGATCAGCCTCTGTGGCTGATCGCTATGCTGTCACTCATGTACAGCGCTTACATCGCACTGTACATGAGTCAGCACAGGCATCGCATAGAAGCCTGTACACTCAGAAGACGGCCGGTAGTGTGCAAGCGACGGGACCGAGGAAGGCCAGCAGGAGGTCGTGACGTCAGTGATGACGTTCCGTCTCCTGCCTCAGGCAGGAAAAGAAGGAGACGGCGCTGGACCGGAAGGCTAGAAAACGCTTCAGGAGCGGTCACGTGACGGCGAAGAGGATCTTAGGAAGGGCTGCGCTGTGGAGGGTAAGTATTGGTGTAATAACTTTCCTTCCACAGGTTATTAAGATGGCCAAAATGTAAGTAGGGGCCGGAGAACCCCTTTAAGTGGAAAGAACACTGTTGTATAGAGTGGTTACAGGGACTGTTAAAGCTTTTTCTGATGCTGATTTTTATTTGAAAGTCCTCTGCTGAGATGAAGGGATTTGTGAGGTGGTATTGAGTAAAGAGTTAAAACTATTAAATAATTGTTTCAGGTTTTGGGACAGGGAAGATATAAGAGTTCTGAAGTAGTTCTGTTTTGAAGAGGTGAGAGCAAACTTGAAGTTGAGAACTGCTTGTTTGTACCATATGTAATGAAGTCTTACTTGTAGTGATTTTTCCCCAGCATTGTTCTTCAACACTGGAAGCTTGCCTCCATTTTTTTATTTGTTTTTTTTTTTTTTATTTGTGTGCCAGGGTTGTCTATTGATTTGTCAAGTGCTGCTTTGTGTGAGAGGGGTGACTGAATCAAGAGCTGGAGTAATTGTGGTGTTATAGATACAGTAACAGTGGTTGCATTGTGAACAGGATATATGGTGCAAAGTGGTAGAAGAGAATCAGAGAGTGTGTCAATATTGAGATGTTGCAGATTCTTATGAGGTATGCTAGTTTTAGGGACTGAAGGGGCATTCGCGGTGGGAATAGATATGAATATAAGTAGATTGTGGAAAGAGAAAGAAGGATTAGATATGGAGCAGATTTGCATTAGGATAAGGTCAGGTATGTGTCCCTCTTTGTGGGTGGCTGTGGGGTACTATTGTGGGAGGCCAAGGGAGAAAGTCAGTGACCAGAGTTGAGAGACAGCCAAATGGCATGTGTCAGTGGAAATCTTGACATTCCTCATGATAATGATGGGGACATCAATTGAGTGTAGCAGCCAGGTTGTGAAGTGGTTGGTAAAGTCAGTGGGAGAGCCTGGTGGATGGATGGTAAGTGATGGCTACTTGAAGGCTGAAAGTAGAGTAAATGCAGACAGAGTGAACTTCAAAACAAAGGAGGGTAAGGAAGGGTGAAGTGAGGTCAGGGGCATAGCTAAAGGCTCATGGGCCCTGGTGCAAGAGTTCAGCTTGGGCCCCCCCCCTCCCTCAGCGCTGGTGCACCTAGCTTTTCTGCTGGCCAAGTCAAAAATTGAACCCCCCCCCCATGCCAAATTCTCACCCTAACCTTTTCCCTCCTAACATTACATATATCACTACAGAACATACAGGGTAAAGGCTACATTCACATGACAGTTGTTTTTGCGGCCTCCGATCCCACATATTTGCGGCTCAGATGCGGACCCATTCACTTAAATGGGTCAGCAAAAAATGCGGACAGCACACTGTATGTCCATTCCTATTTTTGTCTGTTTTGCGGACAAGGATAGGCATTGTTACAGTGGTTCCGCAAAAAAAAGGGATACAATACACAACATTATCCTTTTTTTTTGCGGATCCGCAATTTGCAGACTGCAAAACTCAACGTTCGTGTGAATGTAGCCTAATACAGCGCCTGATACCTCTTACATCCAGTGACGTCTCCTCTGATGTAGATCTTCTCTTTCCTCATCTTCTCCTTTCAGACCAGACGCCATTTTTCAGCCATTTCTCATCTCTGCAGTTTGACAAAAAAAAAATCTTAATTTATTACTTTTCCATCATCCTCCCATCTTCTGGACAAATCATCCTACCACCCCCAGTACTGTGCCACTAGTACCACACAGATAGTGCCCTTCAATAATTATTGGCACCAGGGGCGTACATAGAAATCACTGGGCCCCATGGCAAGAATCTGAATTGGGCCCCCTTGTGCGTGACCCATACCACCCCGTGGGTATGTTCACATCTACTGCAGAGGTTCCAGCAGAAGCCTCAGTCGCAGATTCTGGCAAAAATAAAGGGCAAAACACCGCTGTATACCAGATCTCGAATGACCACATTATTGTGAATGGGATCCGGCACGTGCCAGCAGTGTTTGGGATATGCTGGATCTGGCCATTCTGGTATTCTGCTGGGATGCTGGAACAGAATACCAAAATCTGATCGCAAGTGATTACCTAGCCTTACCCGACGAACTGTGCCTGCTGCTGCTACCTTTTATATAGTGTGCCATCCTTCCCCCATAGACTGTGCCTGCTACTGCTTCACCTCCTCCCCAATGCTGACTTACTGTTTGTGCTGCGGGCAGAGCGCAGTTAGGGCCTGGGGCAGATCTTCACGGAGCTGGACTGGAGTCTGGACTGGTGACGCTGCTGGATCAGGTCAGGTCTGGACTGGTCAGTCAGGTCACAGTGCGACGCGTGCTGGCCGAGGAACAGGACAGGGACATTTTACAAAGTGCAGACACAGAAACCTAAAGGATTTAACCCAGGTACAACTTATGTTTCTCTGACTGCTGCAGAACCTCCTAACACAAACCTCAGCTGCTGCAGAACATCATAGTACACACCTCAGCTGCTGCAGAACCTCCTAATACACACTCCAGCTGCTGCAGAACATCATAATACACACCTCAGCTGCTGCAGAGCCTCCTAATACACATTCCAGCTACTGCAGATCCTCCTAACACACACCTCAGTTACTGCAGAACCTCCTAATACACCCCTCAGCTTCTGTGGAACCTCCTAATACACACCTAAGCTGCTGCAGAATCCCATAATACACCCCTCAGCTGCTGCAGAACCTCCTAATACACACCTCAGCTGCTGTAGAATCTCATAATACACACCTCAGCTGTTGCAGAACCTCATATTACAAACCTCAGCTGCTGCAGAATCTCATAATACACACCTCAGCTGCTGCAGAACACCCTAATATACACCTCAGCTGCTGCAGAACACCCTAATATACACCTCAGCTGCTGCAGAACACCCTAATATACACCTCAGCTCAGGGGCGGATTGGCCATAGACCTTACAGGGAAATTTCCCGGTGGGCCAATGCCCAGGGGCCCCTGGGCCCTCCTCATGGCCAGCCAGTGGAAGTTTTTGGGGATGTATTTTGTGCTGCTGGTAGTATTTTGTGATGGACTGTGGTATTTGGCTCTGTTGGAGTGGTATAATATGCCACAATATGGTATTGCTGGCACTGCCTTCCATCAATTTGGACCCAACGGGGCCACTTTTTGTATTTTTTCCAGGGCCACTTTAAGTTCCCAGTCCGCTCCTGCCTCAGCTGCTGCAGAACCTCCTAATACACACCTCAGCTGCTGCAGAATCTCATAATACACACCTCAGCTGCTGGAGAACCTCCTAATACACCTCAGCTGCTGCAGTACATCCTAATACACACCTCAGCTGCTGCAGAACATCACAATAGTGACAAGGGAACTACAAGTCTCATCATCACCAGATTGTTATTATTGGAAATTAGGCGGCAACACAGGGTAAGGAAAAATGGAGAGAACTACAACTCCCAGCATGTCCAGGCTGATATTATTGGATACCAGTGGCTATTACACACACAGAGTATAAGGCCAGGTTCACATCACTGCTTAGTTTTCCGTACTTCTGATCTGTCAGAAAAAAAAACGGATCCTGTATTTCAAGCATCAGTTCTGCACATTCCGCATTCATTTGAGCAATTTCTGTCTGAGATCCGTTAAAGTCCTGCACGCAAAACGGAAAACTAAACGGTGATGTGAACCTAGCCTAAGAGAGAACTACAATTCCCAGCATGTTCAGATTATTATAGGGCATCATCCACTCGTACTAGGTGATAGCTTTAAAAAGAAATAACTATAACCCCCAGTATGGCCAGACTTATTATGACACATCAGTATACATTACAGAGAGGAGGTATAAGAGGAGAGAACTACAACTCCCAGCATTGCACGACTGTACTAGGGCATAAATTGAAATTACATGGAGAGGGATATAATAGGACAGAACTACAACTCCCAGCTTTTCTAGGATGTTATATGGCTATTCCAGGACACCACTAACCTCATCTCCAGCAGGTACCACACAGAAGCTCCTCCCCCTCACATCCCACAGGCCTTTCACCAGTCCTCTGCACTGGTCACATCATGATGACATCACCAAAGGTCCTTTAGACTTCTGCTGCTCTGCTATTCGTTGGCTTCCTTCACTGGTCACATGGTCGATGACATCACCAAAGGTCCTTCTCCACTTCTTACATTCTTAGGTAGCCATACAAGTTTAATTAGTGGGCAGGGCCTATCCTGCACTGCGGCCCACTTTCCCCCAGGGGCCCCATAGCAGCTGCGTGGTCTGCCTCTATTGGACTGATTGGCACACAGTGTCCTAAAATAATGTGCACAGCAAATAGTGTCCCTCACAGTAATAGTGTAAACATAACGTCCCCCAGAAATAACTTTGCTATGCTGATACTGTGCCAGGGTGCCCCCCACAGTAATAGTGCTCCCCAAAGGCCCAACTATTAATTATCTGCCAGAGTGCACTTGTTAGTAAAAGTTCCCCCAACAGTACTAATGTCCCCACTGTGCCCCAAAAGTAATAATGCTTCCAATGTGCCAGTAAGAAGTGCCCCCAATAATGTGCCAGTAAGAAGTGTTCCCATAGTGCCCCACAATAATGTGCCAGTAAGAAGTGTCCCCATAGTGCCCCCCAATACTGTCCCAGTAAGAAGTGCCCCCATAGTGCACCCCAATAATATGCCAGTAAGAAGTGCCCCCATAGTGCACCCCAATAATATGCCAATAAGAAGTGCCCCAATAATGTGCTAGTAAGAAGTGTCCCCATAGTGCCCCCCAATAATGTGCCAGTAAGAAGTGCCTCCATAGTGCACCCCAATAATATGCCAGTAAGAAGTGCCCCAATAGTGTGCCAGTAAGAAGTGCCCCCATAGTGCACCAAAATAATATGCCAGTAAGAAGTGTCCCCATAGTGCTCCCCAATAATGTGCCAGTAAGAAGTGCCCCCATAGTGCCCCCCAATAATGTGCCAGTACGAAGTGTCCCAATAATGTGCCAGAGGTGCCCCCAAAATTTCCCCCCAATAATGTGCTCCCTCCCATTGATTCCCCCCAAAATCATGTGCCAGTAAAAAGTGTCCCACCCCCATAGATGCCCCCAGTGCCTCCATGTGCCAGTAAGAAATGCCCCCCCAGTTTCCCCAAGTTCCAGTAAGAAATGCCCCCAGTGCCCCCAAGTGGTATTAAGAAATGCCAGTAAAAAGTGTCCCACCCCCATAGATGCCCCCCAAATCATGTGCCAGTAAGAAATGCCCCCACGTGCCAGTAAGAAATGCCCCCAGGGCCCCATGTGCCAGTAAGAAATGCCCCCAGTGCCAGTAAGAAGTGCCCCCAAGTGCCAGTAAGATGCCCCCAGTGCCCCCATATGCCAGTAACAAATGCCCCCAGTGCCCCCATGTGCCAGTAAGAACTGCCCCCAGTGCCATAAGAACTTCCCCCAGTACCCCCATGTGCCAGTAAGAAATGCCCCCAGTGCCCACATGTGCCAGTAAGAAATGCCCCCAGTGCCTCCATGTGCCAGTAAGAAATGCCCCCCAGTTTCCCCAAGTGCCAGTAAGAAATGCCCCAGTGCCCCCAAGTGGCAGTAAGAAATGCCCCCAGTGCCCCCATATGCCAGAAACAAATGCCCCCCAGTGCCCCCATGTGCCAGTAAAAACTGCCCCCAGTGCCAATAAGAACTTCCCCCAGTACCCCCATGTGCCAGTAAGAAATGCCCCCAGTGCCCACATGTGCCAGTAACAAATGCCCCCAGTGCCCCGAATAGAGCTCCAGTCCGTGATTGCACCAATAAAAAAAATAAACACTTATACTTACCTCCATCAGGTTGGCAGCGATGCGATGCAGGCCTCTTCCAGCCTGTGTCCCGTGCTGTACGGCTCAGGTGGCGCAATGACGTCATTGCGCCGCCTGAGCCGGCCTCTGATAGGCTGCAGGCCTAGTGCCTGTAGCCTATCAGAGGAATGGGCAGGGGAGACGCCTCTCCCTCCCCTGCCCCGCAGCAGAGGCATCAGATGACTATGGAGATGAGCGCTTCCACAATGGAAGCGCTCAACTCCCTCTACCATGCCGCTGCCGTTGCCCCCAACTGTGCGCAGGGCCACGCCGCACCTTGCCTAATTGGCGGTGCGGCCCTGCAAGTGGCAAGGGGAGGCCCTTGGGGCCCCCTGGCTTAGGGGCCTGGTCGCAACTGCGACCCCTATAGCTATGCCACTGAGTGGGGTTGAAGGAGCATTTATCTGATAGGAGGAGGTCAACACCTCCATCATGTCTATTCCCAAGATGGGAAGTATAGGTCAATTTAGATTGTAAGCTCCACTGGGGACAGTGAGTGATGATAATGTTTGTAAAGTGTTGTGGAATATGTTGCCAGAATATAAAAAGTAAAATAAAAATATAAATACAGTGGGGATAAAAAGTATTTAGTCAGCCACCAATTGTGCAAGTTCTCCCACTTAAAAAGATGAGAGAGGCCTGTAATTGACATCATAGGTAGACCTCAACTATGAGAGACAAAATGAGAAAACAAATCCAGAAAATCACATTGATTTTTAAAGAATTTATTTGCAAATTATGGTGGAAAATAAGTATTTGGTCACCTATAGAGATGAGCGAATCGATTTGTCGATTCGTTGATTCGTATCGAATCTTGGGAATTTTCAGCTGCTAAGCGAATCCGAATATTAGGTGATTCGCTTCGGCTTTGTACGCATTCGCTACATAGTTTGTCCTATAAATTATACGCTATTGCTACGTATAAGTTACTCTATACACTGTTGTGTATAAATTCAATTCATTAGCGATGAAGACTCCTCCCCGGTAGCTCCGCCCCCTTCTCCAGTGCGAGAGGAAGACGAGGCAACTCAGGCAATTAACATGGCGACACAGCGAGGCCCTGGCTGGGGAGGCATGGTGTGGGGCACCGACCCCTATGAGGAGAAGGAACCAGAGGAGATCTACGTCTCTCAATATGTCCAGCAGCCTAAGAAGTCGGTTGAGGTGCCCGCTGAGGTGTTCACTCCGCTGGTTGACGTGGTGGAGGTGGCAGGAGTTCCCGCTCCGCCGCGCAAGGACTACTCCCTTTGCCAAAATTTGATGGTCCCCGAAGCTGTCACCCAGAACGCCCTGACCCTCTGGGAATACAAAAAGTTGGTAGAGGAGTGGGTTGTGCAAGTGTTGGAGCACCCACAGTCCAGTGACCCCAAGCTGGAGCGCAGAAAGGGTACTGTTATGTGGTCCAGTGTCGAACAGGGAATTGGTTTTATCGCAGATGAGGAGATGGCAGAAGAATTATACGTGAACCGCCGTTCTGTAAAGCGGCTGTATCTTCCGCCCGTCCGCCACAATCTCCACGCAGGGGATTACGTGGAGTATACCCCTATGAAGAGCCTCCAAGGCCCCTTTGCTACTGGGGTGAAACTCCTTAAGCGACCAGCTACTCCTGCAGCGCCCCCGGAAGACTGGACTGAGGAGGCCCAGGCCATAGAAGAGGCTCGGTGTTCCCATAAGACCAATGATGGGACTCTGCGATCTGAGAAGAAATCCCAAGCTCAGCTGGAACCCCTGATACCAGATTTGCCTCTGCCGCCCATCCTTCATGTGGGACAAATGACCACCAACAGTTTCGTGTACCAGTCATCGGTGGTACAATACCAACTGCCATGGCAGGAGCAGGCCACACAGTCCGCTGCTCGCCGAAGACCGTTACCAGAGCCCTTACAGCCGGAGATTCTGTCACCTTGTATGCTGGTGGGAGGATCTGGCCCCTACAAGGTAAAGGGCAAGGCCCAAGTTGCCATGGCCCTTGCCAGTGTGACCGCCCAGTCACTACCAAGACCATCCCTGAGAGGTCGGTGGAGCTCTGCTGCCGCAGCCAGTGTAGCTTTCATGAGGCAGGAGCGCCCTCGCATGTCTTTTAGCTCCAGCAGCAGTGAAGAGGACCTGCAGACCCTTAGGTAAGGATCCTGCAGCTTTTATGGGAGCCACAACGTGGACTTAACCTGAAGGGTGAGCACTAGTTGGCCTTTGTTTTTATTTTGGTTGCCCTGCGTTTGTCCTCACCCAGATGGACATGGTTTGTCAGGACTCCCCCCATCAAAAAAAAAAAGTTTTAACCAAGTTGCGCATACGTGCGCCTCATCCCTTTTTTCCCCCCTTTTCAGGTTATTGGGGAGCCCCTTGAAAGAGGGTTTTTTAAGGAACCTTTGCTGCTATTTTATTACCCATTTGGATTACAATTACCTATGTGGATTACAAATTACAACTGAGTTTGGGACTTTGTTCCAGTTGTATGACAAGGGTCAGAAGAAAAGAGACTTAAACGTGTCCGTGAGCATACTATGTAGGTGATATTTAAAATGTTTGCATAATACTTATAATGTATTTGCACTATATTGTTTGCACTGGATTGTTTGCACTAATGTTTTTACCTTTCAGCAACGTTTTCAAGTATATTGCCCATTGTGTGTATTTCTTTACAGGTACCGCAATGTGTCCTCATATTCACTTTATTGTATGGTACATGGTTGTACCTCAAACATGGTATCTACCTCAAATATACATACTGCCTCTGAGGGTGATTTCAGATCTGACCATTTACGCTGGATCTGGTCGGCGGTCCGCAAGGTGTCGAAACGATGGCGCAAGCCTTGTATCACCTGCTGGATCACCTCCTTTTTATGCTGGTTCGGGTGGCGATGTGTGCCATCGTAAATCGTAATCCTGCCGGTCCATCAGCCGGACTATGTATTTCAGCTTTGCAGGAGAGCTAAATGATGAGGATCGCCTGGATGCCATTTTCTAAAATTCGCTCTGCCTCTGAGGAGTGCACGCCGCGGCCTCTCGTCATACGAGCCTGCATATTACGTAATCGCATAGACAATAGTACGCTGAGGATTCGTACGCTATTTGTACGCTCATGCGTACGTCTTCTAAGAAGTTGCGTACATTTTTTAAGAGTGTTCGTTATTAGTGCGCGAATGTTCGCTAATAGCACATAATAACGTATATTTTGTACGCAAATACAACGAATCTAATCGTCGAATATACGAATCTTAGGAAATGTTCAGCGAATACAATTTTGAATGATTCGCTCATCTCTAGTGACCTACAAACAAGCAAGATTTCTGGCTCTCACAGGCCTGTAACTTCTTCTTTAAGAGGCTCCTCTGTCCTCCACTCATTACCTGTAGTAATGGCACCTGTTTGAACGTGTTATCAGTATAAAAGACACCTGTCCACAACCTCAAACAGTCACACTCCAAACTCCACTATGGTGAAGACCAAACAGCTGTCGAAGGACACCAGAAATAAAAATGTAGACCTGTACCAGGCTGGGAAGACTGAATCTGCAATAGGCAAGCAGCTTGGTGTGAAGAAATCAACTGTGGGAGCAATATTTAGAAAATGGAAAACATACAAGACCACTGATAATCTACCTCGATCAGGGGCTCCAAGCAAGATCTCACCCCGTGGGGTCAAAATGATCACAAGGACTGTGAGCAAAAATCCCAGAACCACACAGGGGGACCTAGAGAATGACCTGCATAAGGCTGGGACTAACGTAACAAAGGCTACCATCAGTAACACACTACGCCACCAGGGACTCAGATCCTGCAGTGCCAGACGAGTCCCCCTGCCTACACCAGTACATATCTGGGCCTGTCTGAAGTTTGCTAGAGAGCTTTTGGATGTTTCAGAAGAGTATTCGGAGAATGTCATATGGTCAGATGAAACCAAAGTAGAACTGTTTGGTAGAAACACAACTTGTCGTGTTTGGAGGAGAGTGAATGCTGAGTTGCATCCAAAGGAACACCATACCTACTGTGAAGCATGGAGGTGGCAACATCATACTTTGGGGCTGTTTCTCTTGCAAAGAGACCAGGACGACTGATCAGTGTACATGAAAGAACAAGTGGGGCCATGTATTGTGAGATTTTGAGTGCAAGCCTCCTTCCATGAGCAAGGGCATTGAAGATGAAACGTGGCTTGGTCTTTCAGCATGACAATGATCCCAAGCACACTGCCAGGGCAACGAAGGAGTGGCTTCGTAAGAAGCATTTCAAGGTCCTGGAGTGGCCTAGCCAGTCTCCAGATCTTAACCCCATAGAAAACCTTTGGAGGGAGTTGAAAGTCTGTGTTGCCCAGCGACAGCCTCAAAACATCTCTGCTCTAGAGGAGATCTGCATGGAGGAATGGGCCAACATACCAGCAACAGTGTGTGCCAACCTTGTGAAGACTTACAGAAAACATTTGACCTCTGTCATTGCCAACAAAGGGTATATAACAAAGTATTGAGATGAATTTTTGTTATTGACCAAATACTTATTTTCCTCCATCATTTGCAAATAAATTCTTTAAAAATCAGACAATGTGATTTTTTTGGATTTGTTTTCTCATTTTGTCTCTCATAGCTGAGGGTTACCTATGATGTCAATTACAGGCCTCTCTCATCTTTTTAAGTGGGAGAACTTGCACAATTGGTGGCTGACTAAATACTTCTTTCCCCACTATAGATAAATAAATTGATGTCCTCTGTAGAAGAATACAGCAGATGTCGCTGCATCAGAGGGTGTCAGCCATATTTTGGTAACCTTCGCGTTATCTGCTAAATCTGATTGTACTACCACCTGTATTTGCATCTCTGGTCATTGTATATATCCTTTGAGTATATAGTGTTGTTGTCTAGTGTGCTCTTAAGGCGATCAAATATACAATTTGATCTTGGGTTGTTCTTTTATCTCGATCCACGAATCCACATGTTTGTGCCTCAGTTTAACATTACATGTTACCTAGGTTGGTTTCTGGTCTGATATAATCCTGTTAATGGACTGGCTTTATATCTAATGAGGAACTGGTCGCAGTCTACCAGACTGACAGGGCTCTGTTTCACTGGGTCGGTGAAAGGGCTCTCTCAGCCTGTCAGGGTTGTGAGCAAGTGTTTTGCCATTCCAGAGGTCGCGTGGGTCACCCTTTCTCACTTTCCGTACCTCCCTCTGCCCATGTGGGCAGGAGGTGTCTGTGTAAAATTGTGCCAAGCTTACCTTATGTACCCCCAGGGGGTGCGGAATGTCATGTCTTGGTGAAAGTGAAGAGACCATACCGCATGATCTTGATGTAGTAGTGATGTCAGGCGGGGTTACGAGGTTCGTTTAGTCATAGAGGCATTTGGCAAGTACTGTTGTTTTGCTTTTTTTTAATATACTATATTTACCTCTGTGACCATAAATATAAAGCAATAAATGATAAATAATGAATCTAAATTTTCAGATTCTAGGGCATGTTCACCATACTGTAATCTCTCTTGTTGCTACTATTCTGAAAACACACACGGGAAGGGTCTGGGTACATGTCCACCCTAGTTGCCACATTTTTCATAGGTGAAGCCATCTGCAATAATTCCAATATTTTCAGAGTTTTACATGTGTTCTCAAGTTTACACAGGTAGTTTGCCTGGGCATGGAGAGAGATCATCGTATGGGGAAGATTACCCTTATAGGTCTAAAATATATGAATTCAAAGGAGTTTCTCACTAGAGATAAGCGAATCTATTCGCCGATTCGTATCGACTCTTGGAAATGTTTTGCTGCGAAGCGAATCCGAATATTAGGTGATTCGCTCCGGCTTTGTACGCATTAGCTACGTAGTTTGTCCTATAAATTATACGCTATTGCTACGTATAAGTTACTGTTGCGTACGAATTCAATTCATTAGCGGAATTTTACTGTTAGTTCGTTTATCGTGTGCAAAAGCCGGGAAGAAAGCGGTCACCTAACCTAGTGGGCAGGGCTTGGTCTGATTGGCTCAGGCTCGGTAAGCCAGTGACGCATTACTTCTGCTGCAACTGCTGAGACGAGCAGAAGCACTGTGTGTGAATTTCTGAGACCTGTTTTGTGAAAATTGTGTGTAATTGCTCTGGAAATCCATATTACACATATCAGGGATACTGCAGGGCCAGTTCAGGGCTAGTAATTAATCAGGCAGGGAGAGATAGGGAGAGACAGGGAGATACAGGGACAAAGACGAGCTGCAGGGCCACAGAGTGAATTGAAAAATGTCTGGAATGGATAAGCAAAAGGGGTCCATTTCCAGCCAGACCTCGAACTCTAAAAAAAAAAGGAGAAGGTGGCACAGGGCAGAAGTGCCAAAGGACCTGTAGGCGGAGCATCTACTAGTAGTATTCGCAATACTTGGCCGTTGTTCCACCAGGCTAACCCACCAAGGCGCAAAATTGTAGTGGAGGAGAAAGTGGATGAGGTAGTGGAATGGATGGCACGCTCATCTCAGTCTCAGCCGGATGATCTGCTGTCATCTGCTGATACAGTATCCATATGAAGACAGGGGATAGACTCAGAGCATTCCTACTGCTCCACAATTCCTCTCCAGCAAAGCCCGTCATTTTCGTACGCACTTATGCGCTTATGCGTACGTGTTCAAAGAGGTTGCATACCTTTTTACCTGAACATTCGTTATTAGTGCGCGAATGTTCGCTAAAAGCCATATAATTACGTATATTTTGTACGCAAATTCAACGAATCTATTCGTCGAATATATGAATCTTAGGAAAAGTTCGGCGAATATTCGGCGAATAAAATTTTGCATGATTCGCTCATCTCTAGTTCTCACTGTAATACCAACCACCATTTATGGTGTTAAATAGTGTTGCTCAAGCACCAAAGTGCTCGGATGCTCTGGTGCTCGAGTAGAACACTTTGAGATGCTCAGGTTCTCTACAGAGCACCAGAGCACAATGGAAGTCAATGGGAGAACCAGAGCATTAAACCAGGCAACCCCTGCTCTGAAGACACGATGTGACGAGCATCGCCATGCTCAAACGAGCATAGAGTTTCGGCAAGCATGCTCGCCCAACACTAGTGTTAAAGGATATTTTGGAATAAATAGTTTTGCAAGTTTTTAATAGCTTGTCTTCCACATCTTTCAATTTCCATTCATCTACAGACTGTTCCTTCTTCTTGCTGAAATCTGTCAGAGAGCAGCTCTGACAGCTCAGTTTGTAGACCTTACCCAAAGTTTACTTTCCTAACAGTTGATAAACACTGCTGTATTACACTGGCAAATATTTTGGCCGATAAGCGTTGACGGTCGTTCGCATGAATGCTCGGTAGTGATCATCTTGCAGTGTAATACTGCAAACGCTCATTCATTGGGCAATTCTGATTTTTAAGCATGCTTAGAAATCAACACTTGTTGGCAGCAGATCAAGCTGTCTAATAGCAATCTGCCATTGGCAAACCACTAGACAGTATGGGGAGGAGCAATGGCATAGCAATCTCTCCTCCCCAAGCTGTGGAGGAGATTTCTGCATGTAATAGCAGTGGCCTCCTCCACTAGCTAGCAAGAGATTGCTTGGAAGGAGCGTTCCCCTCCTAACAATCGCTTGCTGATCTGTCTGTCTAATATAGGCTATAAGCTAAGTTCTTATCAAACTGATGAGAATAAGACTTAAATGAGTATTTATAAGCTGAGGGAACTAGAGATAAGGGTTACGGATTGAGCAATCATATCAGCTCTCTGATGGATTTGAAGAGAAGGAGAAGCAACAGTTTGCAGATGCAATGAAATGTAAAGCTGTAGAAGACAAAATATTGCTTTCCTTAAAATAAAGACCAATAAAAAAATAAGAATGCAATAATAAAAATGCCCCAGAGGCATCTATAGCATTTAAGACCTTTAATAAAGTGTAAGAGCAGATTCTGGCAATTTGTAAATAGCTTAAAAGAATCCCAAACATTTGGCACTACCAAGTAACAGATTCTCCAGAACTTTATACTGATTTTCCAGGCAAACTATAAGGGACAAAGACCCAGACCAAAGTCTGGATTCTGGGGATATTGGGGCTTCTAGTTTATGGATTGGTTCCAAATAGTATCTCAAGTGTGACCTATAAGAGAGAGCAGGGCACAGAATGGATCATAATTAAAGTGAGACAGGCTGTTAGAAACCCACTGAGGGACTTAGGATGTTGAGTGGACCAGCTAAAGCTTGGCCAGCCTGACAGTCTGATAATATTTCATAATTCCCAAAAATGTATACAACACTTCGTACTTAAAATCTTAAAGTCTTTATTGAATCAAACATCCCAAAAAAGGGTTCAATCCAGTTCATGACCGCTTAACTCCAACATGTTTTGATCAGTCTACTGCTGTCCAAAACATGTCGGCATTAAGGGGTCATGATCATGATTGTACCCTATTTTATGATGTTGTTTTTAATATGGCTCAATAAAGACTTCAAGATTTTAAATATAAAGTACTGTATACATCTTCACTTCCTTATTGCAGAAATCTGAAGATGTAGGCATATCTTCGAATTTCTGCAATATATGAAATAACTTAGCAAGTGAAGTTGGGGTGAGGGGATTTCACCATTAATACAGTACATAATCAGAGAACAAAGCACATATATTTTAGGGGCTATAATTGGTTTTATTAGTATTTAAATGGGAAGGGTTTTGTAAAATATATATTTCCACTAAGGCACTAGGGGTCAATGATAGAGACGTCACATATAGTCCATTGATGTGGATACCGGAATGTGATGGGTGCATGCCTAGTAATTTAAATAATGATTGTCATTTATCAGGTATTAAGATTATCTGCATGAGATGTGCAATTGGGGAGAAAATTGCAGTGAAATGCAAGAATGCACATCAATACTTCCCATACTTAGTGACTCTTTCTTAACAACTGTCACACTGCCTCTGTAAATTGCCAGGAAATCTTTACATACAGTGAAAATGCTGTGCAGGAATCTGTAATTTGTCACGGATGGGCTACCAATTATTAACTTTCCTCTGATGTTTTCTAAATATTAGAATGGTTTTCAAGTGGAAATTTGCAAGCCAACAGCGAAACGATTTTAGGAGAGAAAATATTAATGCTGTCACTCTGCATGTTGCTGCAAAGCAATTATTTAGTGGCCCAATCTGCAAAATGTTGACACTGTACACTTTGCAAAGCCAGCCTGACAAGCTTTGCCAAATTCTATCCCCAGATAACCGAGAATTACTGCTGGAAAGGGATCATTATGATCTAATTTCCTTCACAGAAATCGCCATTATTTAAATTCGACTTGCCTTATACAACAATTACTTTCATTTCGATGCTTAACCTCAGACTGGAAATATTCTCGTATGAAAAAAAAAAAAAAGAGCATCTTGTTTTAATGTGCTTGGATGGGATTTGCATCAGACTTGCAATAAATGATCTACCATATAAACTGCTAAGGGCAAAAATGTCACACATTCCCAAAGACTTTCACGTGACTAGTGAGATCGCCTTCTGGTCCTGAGATTTCACAATGAATCATTCATGTTAAGTAGCACACGGAACTTGCCCTCAGATAATTTTACAGAACATTCGGGGACAATAAGCCTCTTGCGTAATCATAATCCTGGCAGTTCCATTTGCAGGACATTTTTAATGCAATTGTAATGGAATTAGCTGTGGCTGTAAAAAGGATTAATTCAGATTGTTGCTTGGTACTTCCCACAGAACAGCGAAAGGTTGATTGGAGCATGGAATGGCTCTTCAGAAGGGCATCTGCTGAGAGCTATTAGGAATCTGAATTTTAAGCTGTAGAATCTGAATCTAAAATCCTTTTCAATGGGTGATTAAAGCAAAAGGCAAAGCCAATCAGTTGCATCCACAAAGCTCTTATATATTATAATAAACACAGTATAAATTGTGAGTCTATTCAGCCTGATAACCACAGGGAGATACAGGGAGAAAATAGGCATAAAAGCATGATTTTTGACTTTGCATTGTGTCATCCATCACATTTACATTTTATAGTACAGTATGTGAAGCTGTAGGGTGAAAAATTCAGTCTTCCCTGCATCCCTGCTTCGAGTAATAGTTTCCGAGGATGCAGATTAAAGCACAGTTTGGAGTTCCTAGAGGGGGAGCAGTCCACTTCAATGAATCTGACTTCCATGTATAATGATGCTTTAGTTGTACAGCTGGAACCCATTCTGTGCGGCAAACATACTGTACGATATCTACAGAAATACAGACAAGAATCCAAGAGTGACATCATCCAGTATTTCAGAGAGAGGCTCTGCTGAGCTGGGATGCTGAAATATATATCAATTGCTTCTGCTCTGTAACATTTTCTAAAATGACCACCCTTAAAATGACCCATCAGGCATATCTATGGTAGTGAGGGAGGAGGTGGGAAGGTTTCTCTCTTACAAATAAATTTACCCTTGTTGATCTAGAAAAAAAAAAGATCTTATTCAGAATAAGTCAAATTGGAAGGAGAAAAAAAAGATAAAGATTATTGGAGTAATCAAAGGATCGAGCTCCTTGAAGCGATTGTATAGTGAATACTTGCTCACAGTAATTTTTGTATTGCACCTTTATATAGTGGTGCAAATCAATTATGTCTCTCCTTGGATGTCTCTTTTGAAGACTATACAGTTTTATAATGCCTCTCTGTTGCATATTTTTGAACTGTTTTGAATTTCCATGGTATCTGTTGCAGGAACTGAGCAAACTGAGCACCAAAACTGAATTGTATATTTTAGATAAGGCTGTATTAATGCTTTGTAAAGTGCTATGATTGTAACAATGTTTCTTGAATCTATAATAGCACCATAATTTGCTGCTGGCATTGTAAACTGTTATTTAGTTCATAATCTAAAAAAGTACGCCTAGAAAGTTTATGACTAGAGGCCATCTTAGTTTAACCCATCCCCCATAACATATAGGGGAGGGGGAATTATTAAGCCACACGCTCCAGAAATTCTGGCTTCAAAACATTTTAAAATAAGTCTTTGAGATCTTTTGGGCTTATTTGATAAAAAAAAGTTGATACATTTTGCATTTTTATTCCACTCACTCCAGTTTTGATAATTGGTTGGAAAAGCTGGCATGGTTAGGCTGTCAAGCTGATTTAAGCAGTTTTTGTCTGACAATTTTTATCTATTTTACTCCAGTAAAATGGGGTGGAAGTTTGTATAACATCTCAAGATAGAAGGGTTAGATTAGAGATTAACTAAATGCATTAAATAGGTTGTGGCATTTGATAAATTTGGTCTAAATTATGACATTAAGAACTGACTTTAAAAATGTCCTTTGTGATAAATTCCCCCTGACTGTCAGTACCCAGATGTAAAACTTCAGTTGTCTACATTGAATTACATTTGCAAACTAGGAACCCAAGCTCTCAATGTGTCTACATTATGTTGTCACTAGCTGAAGGACCCGGCTTCGCCCAGGTATATTTAATTTATTTCTTTTACTGTTTGTGTGTCGTTAAAAGATATCGAGAGTGACCTCTACAGTGCCTGCCCCTTTAACAGTGACCTCTACAGCGACCAGCCCCTTTAACAGTGACCTCTACAGCGACCCGCCCCTTTAACAGAGACCTCTACAGCGGCCCGCCCCTTTAACAGTGACCTCTACAGCTGCTCGTCCCTTAAACAGTGACCTCTACAGCAGCCCGCCCCTTTAACAGTGACCTCTACAGCGACCAGCCCCTTTAACAGTGACCTCTACAGCGACCCGCCCCTTTAACAGTGACCTCTACAGCGACCTGCCCCTTTAACAGAGACCTCTACAGCGGCCCTGCCCCCTTTAACAGTGACCTCTACAGCTGCTCGTTGTCACGTACCGTGTGGTTATCGTGACACGTGTTCAATGTTGCTCATGTTTGTGCCCTGGTATTCCGGATTTGGTTGTATGCTGGTTGCCAGGGGCAACGTGTATATTGGTGGTGTCTCGGTTGTTCTCCGTGACACGGCTTCCATGTTGCTCATGTTGTGTCCTGGCATTCTGGCTGTGGTAGTAGGCCGTGGTTGCCAGGGGCAACGTGTAGTTTTGGTTGCTGGTATGTTCCCTTATTGCATACTTCCCTCCTTCCCTGTCTGGTTCTCATGGGGTTAACATATTGACCTGGGTGTGGTCACTAGGTGCTTTTATTCTGTTGTTGCTAGCCTGGTGGGTTAGTTGTGCTCCAGCCTCCGTTGGTGCTGGAGCTATGCACCTTTCCTGGGATTCCATCTGCCCAGTCCTTGTGGCCACTTAATATGTCATACTGTCACGCTACGGTGTGGGAGGGGAAACTCCACACCGAGCATACACCGATACACTACAGTGAGATGAAAACCGATCAGCAGGCAAGAAGCCAGTGGCTAGGAAAACCACTGAACCAAGTGCACCGGAAACACCAGGAACCAAATCCAGAGGGCAGAAACCCAGTGAGCCCCATTCTTCACAGAGCCCCAGATGGTAGGGATGCACTTATCCAGAACTCACTGGCTGCACCTCCAGGAAGGTCCCGGTGCACCTGGCAACTTACCTGCTGATACTGCTGATAGAAGCACCAGCAGACCATACACCAAAGACAGGAGCCCAGGCACATGTACTGGAACCCGAACACCTAACAGGACTCAGTACACACAACAAACCCAGGAACCAGCTCACCGGCAACAACTCACAGTATCGCTGTTCCCCCTCCGGGGAACCCTGGAGCCCTCTCACCGAAGGCACATACATACAGGGAATATCTGGACTCCATGTCAGAAGACACATGGCAGTCACAGACCAAACACCCACCCGTACATAAACCAAATAACAGGAATAAGGGAAGGGGATGAGAGGACCTCGGGAAGACCTCGATGACATATTAAGTGGCCACAAGGACTGGGCAGATGGAATCCCAGGAAAGGTGCATAGCTCCAGCACCAACGGAGGCTGGAGCACAACTAAACCCACAAGGCTAGCAACAACAGAATAAAAGCACCTAGTGACCACACCCAGGTCAATATGTTAACCCCATGAGAACCAGACAGGGAAGGAGGGAAGTATGCACTCAGGGAACATACCAGCAACCAAAACTACACGTTGCCCCTGGCAACCATGGCCTACTACCGCAGCCAGAATGCCAGGACACAAACATGAGCAACATGGAAGCCATGTCACGGAGAACAACCGAGACACCACCAATTTACACGTGGCCCCTGGCAACCAGCATACAAGCAAATCCGGAATACCAGGGCACAAACATGAACAACATGGAACACGTGTCACGATAACCACACGGTACGTGACACTCGTCCCTTAAACAGTGACCTCTACAGCAGCCCGCCCCTTTAACAGTGGCCTCTACAGCAGCCTGCCCCTTCAACAGTGACCTCTACAGCAGCCTGCCCCTTTAACAGTGACCTCTACAGCTGCCCACCCCTTTAACAGTGACCTCTACAGAAGCCCACCCCTTTAACAGTGACCTCCACAGCAGCTAGAGTGGCCACTGTCTTCACCCCAGAAAGCCAGACCTCACTGGCCATTCCCCCAAACGTGAAACAGCGCCCCCAGTTCCCATGAAGACACATCACTAAACATGAGGCCATGCCCCCCCTGGCTCCGTGAAGACATGGAGGAGAAGCTGTCTGAGTGTGAGCTACTGAAAGGGTGGACATCGCTGTGTCTGTCCAGCCTAAAGCCGGACATCTGGCCACCCTAACATCAGCCTGCCCCTAGGGTGGCCAGAGGTCTTGTTTTAGTCTGGACGGTCTGGCTTTCAGACTCCCTGTCCTCTGTCATGCGCAGGGCCTGGATGGACACAGCAGCAGCACTCTCAGCAGCAGCACTGTGCAGTCTGAGCAATGAGCTGCAGGGAGAAAGTCACCCTCCCCCCACCCCTGCAGTTGACAGAAGGTGATTTTTACCAATATTTTTAATCCCGGTCAAATGCAGCATGGAAGGGGCGTGGCCTGACTGAGTCAGGGGCGTGACTTAGTGGGATCTGGGGATGGTGCTTTTAAGTCCTTCTTTTGACGGTGGCCGGAATTACAGATCGATGCCATAGTAATTTAGGAGGAAGGTGGGTAGCAGTGGAAGAAAACATCTTTTATTACTACTGAACAGTAAATATGTAAAATTTGCATTATATGAGGTAATGATTGATGATGAGTTAGTCTAAAACATAAGTTATAGTTATGGTAACCAGGAATACCCATTTACCATTGTCATCCACAGTGCTCTGCCTCTTTAATGCAGACCTAAAGCAGTGAACTGGCTAGGTTGTCATAGAAACCTGATGTGTGCCTATGAGCTTCTATTGGCTGATAAGGCTCATGTGACCAGGCTACTATTGGCTAATGCATTTTTTGGGAATATCTCAGGAACGGTACGTCCTGGAGTGTTGAAAACTGTTTTAAAACCTTCCCGGACACCTGATGTACATGTGTGCCAAATTTTGTGATTGTAGCTGCAGCGGTGCGGATTCCTTTAGCGGACATACACACACACACATACACTCAGCTTTATATATTAGATTTATGAACATGTTCCATAGATTATATTGAATTACATATGACCTATGACATAGTGTTGTGTACAGACAGAATCAGTGGTATCAAATTCCATCCTTTATACTGGTTATAAATAAAATGCATAATAGCGCCACCAGGTCTGAATCTTGGGATACACAACTTAAAACTACGGACTCTTCATGTGAGTATAACTCACTGATCCCAACTGTTTGAATGTGGTGCTTTAACCAATTTCTGACACAATCACAGGCTAATGATGTACGATTTCTGATTTATTAGAACATTCTTCTGAATTTCAGTTCAGAAAAGTGTAGGTTTACAATGCTATTGTTTAAAAGTGTGCAACTTATTCCATTGGTGTGCACTCATGGGAAGACATGTTGGATACCTCTCTAAAAATGCTAAAGACATAAATGACAACAGGTGTTCTAGTCTTCAAAAATATGGCTCATGAAAATTGCACTGGTGACTGTTATTTTTTTGTTTTTGACCGCTCATAACTATCTCACTTCAATATTATCGTTAACATGATAATAATATAAATTGGAAGCATTTAAAACTATTTTTGATTTTATGTTTATGTGTGTACAAGAAGATCGGTTGCTGTAAGTCACGCTTTGCAACTCATTGGCTGCAAGTACAGTGTTAAGTGCAAGTCAAGGTCTAGTTGCCATGATTTGCTCTTCAATTAATTGCCTGCTTTCCATCTGTTGATTACACTTCTTTCATGAAAAGAAAAGTTCTTTTTGTCTCTTATGTTTGTTATCCTTGAACTACTTATGTTCCGACTAATTTTTCCACCTACCACTTGTTAGAAATTGGTGGTTTGTGGGAAGTAAAATAAATAGCTTTCACAGTGATATTAAAATGAATATCCGTTGGCATTAGCAAGATAAAGTATGTTACAGGATATTGATTACAGAAGACAAACATGTTTTAGCTACTAAAAATTACAAAAGGTCCTTGATGGTGAGATTTGCAAACATGCCTTGACCCATTTTGTATACTTTTCAATAATTTTTCTTGTCTTGTTTTATTAGTTTATTGCGTTAACCCCTTCAACCCTGGGCCTGTTTTCACCTTCCTGCCCAGGCCATTTTTTGCAAATCTGACATGTGTCACTTTATGTGGTAATAACTTTGGAACACTTTTACTTATCCAAGCCATTCTAAGAATGTTTTCTCGTCACATATTGTGCTTCTTGACAGTAGTAAATTTGTGGCAAAATATTTCATTTTTATTTATAAAAAAATACCAAATTTACCAAAAATTAGGAAAAATTTGCAAATTTCCGAATTTCAATTTCTCTACTTTTAAAATACATAGTAATACCTCCAAAAATAGTTATTATTTTACATTCCCCATATGTCTACTTTATGTTGGCATCATTTTTAAATGTCATTTTACTTTTTTAGGACGTTAGAAGGCTTAGAAGTTTAGAAGCCATTTTTCAAATTTTCAACTAAATTTCCAAAACCATTTTTTAAGAACCAATTCAGATATAAAGTGATTTTGAGGGGCTTATGTAATGGAAACCACCCATAAATGACCCCATTTTAGAAACTACACCCCTCAAATTATAAAAAACTGCTGTTACAAACGTTGTTAACCCTTGAGGTGTTCCACAAGAATTAAAGGAAAATGGAGGTGAAATTTCAAAATTCGACAGACAATAATGTGGATATGCACACCCTTTCACTGGAATGTATCTTGATAGATGATAGTAGGTGTTTGTTAGTTATGTAAATCCTTCTAGTAGTCTTATTAGTTAAGTAATCAATGTTGGATGAGCAAGTTAATCCATAGACAAGTCAGGACTGGATATTACACATTGGAATAACTTGCTCAGATTCCTTTCTAGATCTTCTGATTATACACCAAAAACTGTGTCAGTATATGGGACTCTTATATTGAAGACTGTACTGACACAAAAAGAAAGGACACATACAACGTGCAGGCTACTTCAACGCACACAACCACAACGATAGAAGAGACACTTGAAGATTCAAAGCTTCATCTTTATCAGCGGACACCCACGTGGGACGCCACGTGGGACGCCGTCTCCCAAAGCTCCATTCAGCTCGCTGTAAAAGCGCGCGCACTCTGCATCCTCGTGCTGCTGGAGGAAACAACTAAGGACAAGAGCAGATGGAGAGACGCTCCCACAATCTTTGGAAGGATTGGAACTACAAGGGTAATGTACAGTGTGTGACACCGTTTTGATACACAAGATACACGTTCAACTGTGTTTAGCCGCAATTGCATATAACTTAACTGCATTTACCCCTAACTGCGCTCACTCCTAATATACCTCTCTTCACAATAGAAGAGATATTTAAGCTGTTCATAGCAAGTATACAATTGATGTTCAATAACCTTGACTTACCTTCCAAAGAATTGAGGAAACTATCATACAGGAGCAACAATATTGGTCCAATTTTTAAACTGTTTTAAAAATATCTTCTGTTTTTTATCTCAAATATTTTTTTCATCCATAAATATTTTTATTTTCCATTTTTTCCCAGCGCTGGAGAGTTATAATTATATATACTAATTTGATATACCTACTGCATTTATTTGTTTTATTGAGTCTATTCCTGTATATAATAAATAGTTTACTATATTTTACTCAATCCCAGCTAACTATTTTCTAATTATACTTATACATCTATGTAAACCACTTGCACTGTCTCGCGAATCAGCAGTACCTACATTTCCCAATATTACCATCCAACATTGATTACTTAACTAATAAGACTACTAGAAGGATTTACATAACTAACAAACACCTACTATCATCTATCAAGATACATTCCAGTGAAAGGGTGTGCATATCCACATTATTTTCTGTCAAATTTTATTCCAATTGGCTGAGGGTATAAGCCAGGATATAGCACCCCAAATTCCATCGATTTGTGTTGTGAGCCACTTTCCACAATTTTAAATTTCAAAATTCTTTGGAAGATTATTCATGTTAAGAATTTTGTTCTTGTAACACAGCAAGGGTTAACATCAAACTAAACCTCAATATACATTGTTCGGAATTTGCAGTTTACAGAAATACCCAATATGTGGTGGTAAACGTCTCTATGGGTTTGTGGCAGTGGTCAGAAGGAAAGGAGCGCCATATGGATTTTGGAGGCAGATTTTGCTAGAATGGTTTTTAGGCACCATTTTGTAATTGAGAGACCCTGACGTACCCCTACAATGGAAACCCTCAAAAAGTAACCCCATTTTGGAAACTACACCCTTTTAAAGAATATATTAAGGGGGGTACTGGCCACTTTGACCGCCTAAGCGTTTTACGGAATTTGGAAACACTTGGCTGTGAAAATGAAAAGTTTCATTTCTTCCAATAAAATGTTGCTTTAGCCCCAAATTTTTCATTTTCACAAGGGGTAACAGGAGAAAAGCACCCCATAATTTGTTACCCATTTTCTCCTGAATACGGCAACACCCCATATGTGGTGGTAAACTGCTGTGGGGGCACATGGCAGGTCTCAGAACAGAAGGAGCGCCATATGGATTTTGCAGCACAGATTTTGATGGATTGGTTTGAGGGTGCCAGGTTGTTACGGACGCGGTGATACCCAATATGTCTACCATTTTTATTTTTGTTAAATATTACACATTAGATTTATTTTTGAACAGAATAAAATCTTGTTTTCGTGTTGCCATTTTCTGAGAGCCATATTTTTTAATTTTTCTGGCGATTGTCTCAGGTAGGGTCTCATTTTTTGAGGGACAAGATGATGGTTTGATTGGTACGATTTTGGGGTACATCCACTTTTTTTATCGCCTACTATTACACTTTTTGTAAGGGAAGGTGACCATAAAATGGTTGTTTTGGCACGTTTTTTTTTTTTTTTTTTTTTTTACTGCGTTCACCTGGCGGGGTGGATGTTGTGATATTTTTATAGAGCCGGTCCATACAGACGCGGCGATACCTAATATGTCTATTTTTATTTTTTCCCTATTTTTTACAATTTTTTTTTAAATATTATTTTGTGAAAAGGACGCTTTTTTGGGGGGAACTTGAAACTTTTTTGTAAAACTTTATTTTTTTCACTTTCTTTTTTTTACACTTTTTTAACTTTTAGGGTCTGATCCCCTTTACAATGCATTACAATACTTCTGTATTGTAATGCATTGCCTGTAAGTGTATTACTCAATGTAATACACTTACAGCCATCTGCCTGTGAGATCCAGGGGGCTGGATCTCACAGGCTTCCGTAGATAGCAGCCGGATGCCTAAGGAAGGCATCCGGCTGCTATCTAAGCCATTGGGTCCCCGTCACAGCAGCGCGGGGACTCAATGGACACCCCTTCCCACCTCCCGCATAGCATGTGCCGCGGTCAGCGCTGACTGCGGCACATGAAGGGTTAATGCACCGGCATTGGTGTTTTCACTGATGCCGGTGCATACAGCAGGGGTCTGGCTACTGAGTAGTAGCACTATGGCGCTGGTCGGGAAGTCACTTCCTGCAGCGCCGTACATGTACGGCGCTGGTCGGGAAGGGGTTAAAACCATGTGTTTGTAAAGTCTGCTTCATGCACTTTTTTAAAAAAAATAAGAGTACATGGTATAAGTAATAGATCTCAACGATATGCAATGAAAAACACAAGAGCAAGATGGACAAAGGGCAATGATCCCAGGGAAGCATGACATTAAAGGGAGACTGACACGCAATTTTTACCAATATACTGAACAGCATTGCCCCACAGAAGATTGCAATGCATTCCAATGATACCAGGATGGGCTTTGCAGTGCCAAGTACCCAAAGCAAAGCCCGCCCAGCGGGGCACTTATCAGGCGTTTTTTAGCAGAATAAAAGTGCTTTTCCTGGACATGTAATACAGACACACAGTGCACACAAGTATGTCTGGGATGCATCTGCAATCTTCTGTGGAGCAACGCTGTTAGTTATATTGGTGAAAATGATGTGACATATTCCCTATAAAACAATGGTAATGTCACAGTGCAGTTCACTTTGACTCTTGCTGCTGTGAAGGCTGACTGCATGCACTCTTGTGTTTTGGTTGCGGACCATTATGTGTATGCTGGTTATGCTGGTTGTTTGGGTGCTGCGTGCTGGCTGCAGCCTTCTAGTGTGTGAACTGTGTTCTGTGAATTTGTGCACTCCCTGTGTTTATATCACAGTGCAATTCACTGTGACACTGTGTCACCGTGTAGGCTGTCTGTCTGTGCACTTACATACTGGCCTTGATTGTCATTCCCGTGTATGTTGGTTGCTTGTGTGTTGCGTACTGGCTGTGGTTTACCCTCTCTTGTATGCTTTTTGCTTGTTTGATACATGCATTCTGTGGTCTTTTATAGTGTGAACTGTATTCTGTGAATTGTGTGTCTATGTAGGGTTAATGTTTTTCTGTGTTTGTTTCTGATGATATATATGTAATGCATGTTTCTTCTGCATATATATGTGCTGTCTCTTCTGCATCTCTCTTGGGCCAAACCATGTTCAGTCTTGTCTACATCAAATATTATAATCCTCCATATTAAATGCACTTTCTGCCTCCAATGAAAATATCACATACTGTATCCATGGATGTTGAAATAGTAGCCCAATAGTTCAACACTGTGTAGGATGTTTCAATGAAATAATTGTTTTTCATCTTACATGAAATCTTTATAAAATGCTTTGTATAAAAGGCAGCACACTTTGCCGTAGCCTGTCCCTTGGTTTCATCCTTAGCAGCCTCTCCAGGATGTGATTTTTCCACTAAAAACAAAATGCATTTTAGAAAAAGGATTATATCTGGTGGAGGCAAGACTGTTGAAACATGGTCTGGCTCAAGAGGAACACTGAAGAGAAAGAGCACAGTATGGTGCTGTAGTGGTGTGCCTTATTTCATCCATTATTTGGAACTGGTGATTGTTGTTCAAGTTGAGTGGTTAGGTCTTTTTAAATTACAGTATATTGACTTTTGAGAGTTTTATTGACTCCTACCCTTGTACCATTGGTGTATGCACTTGATTGGAGCCGATGTTATTTATTTTAGTTTCACTAGATACAGTCTGCTACTATAAACCTTTCTTATCAAATATAATACACTATAAAGTTAGTGGTACACATACTGTTTTGTGGCAGTTTTTGTGAAGTTTTTAGAGCCAAATCTAGAGGTGCGTTCGAAGGTAATGAGAAATATAAAGGAAGGGCTTATACTTTCTTGTTGGATTCACTTCTAGTTTTGGGTCAAAAACTGCCACAAACACTGCCATAAAGAGCTATGTGTGACTTCACCCTAAGGCTGGGTTTCCACGTTTAGTTTTTTTGGTACAGTTTTTAAAGCTAAAGCAAGGAGTAGATGCACAAATAGGAAAGGAGCTTAGTCTTTTCTTTTCTATTTGTAGGAAAACTCCAGTATACCTCTGAATTCTTAATGACTTCATTGAGAATAATGCTCAATCATAAGACAAGGTGAATGTGTTTGTCATTTATTATTCTACCTTCATCAGACCATTTGCCTGGAAGCCAGCAGTAGAGAGGGAAATAGCAGAGAGGGAATTGTGACGTCAGACATCGTCTCAACGGTGATTATACCACCATACTGTTACCTTCTCAACTGCAGGCATACAGGTCAAATAATAAATGATCAAAAACATTCACCTGGCTGTCTTTATGTTGAACATTATTATCAATCTCAAATCTGGGATTAAGAATCCAGTGCTGGAGCTTTGATCATCATAGGGTTCATGGTCGGGAACCTACAGACAACACCTTCACAGAAGATTTGGTGTGCCATGATTAATTTGTTATCTTTCCTTTAATGTGTGCCCTCTATTGCTGTGGTTTCAAAAATTGCATTGAAAAAATTATACAGTCATGCCTAATTGTTGAATTGAGATGTTTCACCATAGACAAACATTTGTAGTAGAATTGTTGGCACTGAAGAGCAAAATGAATTTAAACTTGCCACTGTCATTAGATGCCATCTTTACTATCAATTTACAAATAGCTGATCTGCTAGATTTGCCATGGTCATCTGTAAGCGTGATAATTGTGTGGTAACATCTAGGGCAAGCATCTCATGGTGACAAACCAGTAGTGTGCTCCAAAAAAGACAGGAAACACCCTGGATATTTTTTTTTAACTAAATAAATTGTTCCGTTGGACCTCGTAGCCATCTGTTAAAACCTGCAGTAGGCTGTGGACGCCCATACATTATGCTGTCTGCTAGTCCCTTGCATGACTCCTGTGCACCATCATCAATGGCATTTTCATACAATGTGACCGACTGTACATCATGCTAGAGAATAGCAATTGGCATGACAATGATGTTAGCATCAAATCACAGGCCTGTTTTTTTCATGCCACCAGCTAGGCCCAATACATAGAGGATTCATATTCAGAAATCACAGCAAAATAATAGTCTCCCCTTAAACATAACCTTTATTATGACAAATAATAAATATCTCTTAATATTATAAAAATGAGTTTCTGTCTGTCTGTCTCTGTTTTCTATGCGCGACCAAACTACTGGACCGATTTTCACCAAATTCGGCACACAGGTACATCAGGTGCCCAGGAAGGTTTTAGACCAGGTCTCATCTCTCTAGGACATAACGTTCCGGAGATATTCCCAAAATATGACCTGCATTGGCCAATATTAGCCTGACAGCATTGGTTTTAAACCCCAACTGCCATTCTCTGCACAGACACACACAGGGAGGGCAGGTTTCCATAACAACACAGCCAGGTAATTAGCAGCCAGCTGAGGATCTCAGGTACAATCCAGTCATTTCTATTCAATGCTTTAAAGGGGCAGAGCGCTGTGGATGATACTGTTAAAGGGGTATTCCGGTTACCATAAATATAACTTGTGTTTTAGACAAATTTTAGACTATGATCGTTCAGTAGTAAATCTTCCACTACTACCCATTGCGTGTCCTCATAAATGGCACCAACCTGTGATTCACACCACTCTCAAAACAAGGACTTACAACACCTGCTCCAGGTTTCACTAAGCCACACCCCGACTCTGTCAGGCCACGCCCCCTTCCCCCTCCGCAGCCAATTGGGATTGAAAAAAATGAAGGTAAAAATAAACTTCTGTCAGCTGCAGGGGTGGGAGGGTGAGTTTCTCCCTGCAACAACACACAGAAACATTAGATGAAATAGACTAATATTAGACTACTACTGTTCAGTAGTAATAAAAGATGTTTTCTTCCACTAAAAGGACTTAAAAGCAACCCCCCCAAGGTCCCGCTAAACCACGCCCCCGGCCAGGCCACGCCCTCTCCCACTCCGCAGCCAATGGGGATTGAATAAATGAAGGTAAAAATCAACTTATGTCAGCTACAGGAATGGGTGGGAAGGAGACTTTCTCTCTGCAATGACACACACACAAACATTAAATGAAATAGATTAAATATACCCACTGCTACCCACTGTGTTTCCTCAAATTACCATGGCATATAATTCAGGCCACCCTGAAAAGAAAGACCTAAAAGCACCCCCCCCCCAAGGTCCCGGTAAACCACGCCCCCGACCCGGTCAGGTCATGCCCCCTTCCACTCCGCAGCCAATGGGGATTGAAAAAATGAAGGTAAAAATCAACTTCAGTCAGCTGCATTGACTTTCTCTCTGCAACGACACACAGAAACATTAAATGAAATAGATAAAATATACTTTCTGCTAGTAATAAATAAAAATACAAATGGTGTCTTTTATAGTGGTGTCTACTATAGTGCAATGACCACATGAAGGTCATAGGGTAGA
Organism: Rhinella marina; assembly: GCA_900303285.1. Lineage (NCBI taxonomy): Eukaryota > Metazoa > Chordata > Amphibia > Anura > Bufonidae > Rhinella > Rhinella marina. Next base: position 13,764 of record ONZH01006854.1, on the reverse strand, counting down.
GCTACACGCTGACATGTGTTGCGCAACTTCATGTCACTGAAACGTTATGCAACATCTTTTGTAATTGTTGTTGAATTTTTCTAAGGATACCTGTCACTAGTTTATGTTGCCCTTAGTTAGGACACCATAAAACTGGTGACAGATTCCCTTTAAGATAGTACTGGAGCTATAGACTCTCCATCTAGCTACATTTACTTACCTATGGAAGTTGCTCCATACGTACATATATAGTTTCACAAGAGAAAGCAGGAGGAGGACAATGTATACAATTATCCCTTCACTTTGCTGTGATCTCCCTCTCTGCCTGGTTTGCTTTGCAGGGAAGAGGCTCCATGTTTTATTACGTATTTTGAATAAAGAATATTTGGAAACATATACACAGTATCTTTTGATTCAAGCTAACTGATATTTCTAGACCTAATTTTAACCAATAGGCTAGACAGGATGTGAAAAGTACAGGTTGGGCATCACCTGGATAATAATGACCACGACATAATACGTTTTCGAATGACCTTTATCAAGTCGTTTAGTAGATGAACAATAAAACCTCTAAGTATCAGGAAGGCCGGTTTTCACAAGCAAAGAGAAGACTTTAAAGGAATAAACTAGGAGAATGTTCTAATGAGAGATGAGTCTAAGCTCTGCAAAGTAATCAACACAGAGGATGATAATATAATATTGAAACATGATTTGGGGAAGCTGGAGACTTAGGTGGAAAAATGGCAAACACAATTTAAAGTGAATATATAAGGTCATGAACTTGGGCTGAAGAAAAATGTACAATTACTGATTGTATTAAACACTAAAAACAGGAAAAACTGACAAAAGACATTGGGATATCAGTGGACAGTAAACATAACTTTAGTGAACAATGCCAGGAGGCTGCTGCCAAGGCAAATAAAATAATAATGGATTACATATGATTGAGCAAAAATACTTTTGACAAGAACATTGCTTTGGCTCTATACAAATCAGACCAAGCAAGGAATATGGTGTTCAGTTTTTGGGACCAGTGTAAGAGAAGTACATAGAAATGAACTAGAGCAGGAACATAAAGAAGAGTGGCTGTTCAGTTTTTGGCACCAGTGTAAGAGAAGTACATAGAAGTGAACTAGAGCAGGAACATAAAGAAGAGTGGCCTTTGTTAGCACATATTAAAACTCTAAAGACAGCAGGGAGACATTACACTTACTAATATATCTTCTTAAGCAGATCTGCCTGGTTTCCTTGCTATTGGAAGCCACGCCTCCTCTGTCCTGCTCTCACAGCTGCCTGTCTTGTCCATCCCTGCATGTGCCCTAGTCCATGGCTGAAGGAGTGTGCTGCTCTCTGGGTCCTAAAGGCACCCTGCTTGTGTCAGAGGTGCTTTCCTTCTGCTATGACTGCACTCCTGGCTATACAGGGCTGGAGGGGCTTAGCAAGGACACTTGTTAACAGCTGAAATAAAGAAACTTTGCAGGAGGAAGGGAGACTGAGGAGAAGCTAAAATGGAGCTCAATGACTGCAGTGATGTAGCAGAGCCAGGAAGGTGCTGTGGACAAGTGTGAGCAATCTAAGTGTCTGTCCTGTCTATAGCCACTCTGCAATGTGATCTTTTCACAGACATGTTTATTCCAGCCAGACCAACAGGTCAGGAGCTTTAAAGGGGTTGTCTCATCTTGCCTAATGGGGGCATATCGCTAGGATATGCCCCCATTGTCTTATAGGTGCGGGTCCCACCGCTGGGACCCGCACCTATATCGAGAACGGGGCCCCGAAAGCGAACGGGGGCGCACTGCGCATGCGCAGCCGCCTCCATTCATTTTCAATGTGGCCGGCGAAGATAGCCGAGCGCTGGCTCGGCTATTTCCGTCGGCTCCATAGAAATGAATAGGAGCGGTGGCCGCGCAAGTGCGGTGCGCTCCCATTCATTTCTATGGGGAGCCGGCTTGGTGGTGGCCGGACCGGAGTCCTCCAGCCACCACCTTGCGGGGCCCCGTTCTCGATATAGGTGCGGGTCCCAACGGTGGGACCCGCACCTATAAGACAATGGGGTCATATCCTAGCGATATGCCCCCATTAGGCAAGATGAGACAACCCCTTTAACCTCTTCTGAGCTGTCAGTATGGCTGAGGTCAGCGATATCAGCAGTAGTCACTAGTCTCATCTGTAAATATGTGCCCTCTCTTTCCTGTACACTGTATATAGTGATATATGATGCCCCCCATAGTGATATGTGAGCCCCACCACTGTATACTTTATATAGTGATATCTGACCCCCTGTATGCAGTAATAGTTACCCCCCAACCACCATACACAGTATATACTGATGTGTGACCCCCCAGCACTGCATATAGAGATCTGTGAACCCCTGTACAGTGACCCCCTTTATTCTGTATATACAGATGTGTGACCCTCTAGTACCTTATATATAGTGACGTGTGACCCCCTGTACCTTATATATAGTGACGTGTGACCCCCTGTACCTTATATATAGTGACGTGTTGCCCCCTGTATGTTATATATAGTGACGTGTGATGACCTGTACGTTATATATAGTGATGTGTTACCCCCTGTACGTTACCTATAGTGATGTGTGACCCCCTGTACATTATATATAGTGACGTGTTGCCCCCTGTATGTTATATATAGTGACGTGTGACGACCTGTACGTTATCTATAGTGATGTGTGACCCCCTGTACGTTATCTATAGTGATGTGTGATCCCCTGTATGTTATATATAGTGATGTGTGACCCCCTGTACATTATATATAGTGATGTGTGAACCCCTGTACGTCATATATAACGATGTGTGAACCCCTGTACGTTATATATAGCGATGTGTGAACCCCTGTACATATAGAGAGAGAGAGAAAGAGAGAGATACTTGAGTACACTCATTCTCCCTTTTCCCCCAGATGAAGGGTAGTCATATATTCATAGATGATTGATGGGCTGTCAGCTGGGAGCAGGTCGTGTTATAATAGACATGATGCCCCTCTCTATGTGAGCAGATCGATTTGTACAAATTTATTCATCAGAGTTCTTGTGTAACAAAGGTCTTCCCCCCACTGTACATATAGCCCCCTCCTCCGGCAGTCCGGGCACCTAAACAGAAATCTATGACAGCTCAGAGCTGCCATAGATTTCTGGCTTCATTTGAGTCAGAAAACTGGTGAAAATTAACATAAATTTGTTGGGGTGAATGGTCACGACCTCTCTCTGCCATTGTCACGCCCTTAAAAAAAAAAGCAACATTAAAAATTTGCACATAGTTTGCAACTTTTTGACGCCACTTTTTAGGAACAAGGGAAATGATAAATCTCCCCCTCATTCTGTTCATGGCTTACAGCCAGTGGCACAACTAGAAATGACTGGGCCCCACAGCAAATTTATGAACACGGTACCCCCCCCCCTCTCTTTACTGTTGGGACTGGGGTGTTCTTTCTATTGCTATGTCTGTACAGCAGCTATTCAATGATAACTTAGTTATTGATATTATCTAAGGGGCTCTTGTCTCTATGGGAACACAGGTGGTCGGGGAGGTCATGTGACTGCTCCTCTAGACATGCTTGCTGCAGTGCATGCTGGGATTTTTACTTTCACTTTGCAGCTGCTCCTCCCACACAGCTGGTCTGAAGGAGCACTTCCAGGGAAGTGTGTCATGGTGAACGGGTTAGATAAATGGCATACAGCCAGTACATGTCACCTGAAATACTTCATGGAAGTGCTCCTTCAGCCAGCTGTGTGGCTATTGTCTGGGGTACTTTGGATTTTTGATACTTAGGGTGGCCAACCCCTTTAAGGGAATGAGTGGATTGCAGTACAAAGACAAATTAAGAAATGGGTTTATTTAGTCTTGCAAAAGGCAGCCTGTGACGGTGGGGAATCTAACTACATTCTAGAATGACATGAATGGATAGTACAGAGATCTTACTGATGATATATTTATACCTAGGCCTGTAACCATGACAAGAGGGCATGTTCTATCTCTAGAGAAAATATGCTTTGATCATCAATAGAGATGAGCGAATCATTGAAAAAATTATTCGCTGAACATTTGCCAAACTTTTCCTAAAATTTGTGTATTCGTCGAATAGATTCGCTGTATTTGCGTACAAAATATACGTTATTATGTGCTTTTAACGAACATTCGCTCACTAATAACGATCGTTCATTTACAAAATGTACGCAACTTCTTAGAAGGCGTACGCATGAGTGTACAAATAGCTTACGAATCTGAGCGTACTATTGTCTAAGCGATTATGTAATACGCAGGCACGTATGAGGAGAGGCCGCAGCGTGCACTCCCCAGAGGCAGAGCGAATATTCGAGACACATATATGGAAAAAAAGGTAAATACATTATTATAAGTATAATATAAACATTTTAAATATCACCTACCTAGGATGTTCAAGGACATATTGAACATCATAGAACTGGAGCAGAGTCCTAAACTCAGTCGCAATTTGTAATCCACATAGGCAAAATTGTAATCCAAATGGGTAAAAAATAGCAGCAAAGGTTCCCTTTAAAAAACCCTCTTTCGAGGGGCTCCCCAAATAACCTGAAAAGGGGGAAAAAAGGGATGAGGCGCACGTATGCGCAACTTGGATAAAAAAACTTTTTTTTGATGGGGGAGTCCTAACAATCCATGGCCATCTGGGTGAGGACAAACGCGGGGCAACAAAACTAAAAACAAGGGCCAACTAGTGCCCACCCTTCAGGATACGTCCATGTTGTGGCTCCCATAAAAACTGCAGGAATTACTTAAAGGCCAGCAGGTCCTCCTCACTGCTGCTGGAGCTAAAGGACATGAGAGGGTGCTCCTGCCTCATCACGAAAGCAGCCCTGGCTGCGGCAGCAGACCCCCGCCGACCTCTCAAGGATGGTCTTCTTGGTGACTGGGCTGTCACACTGGCAAAGGCAGTGGTAACTTTAGCCCTGCCCATCACTCTGTAGTGGCCAGATCCTCCTGCCGGCATACCAGGTGACAGAATCTCCGGCTGTAACGGTAATGGTAACGGTCTTCCACGAGCGGCGGACTGTGTGGCCTGCAACTGCCATTGGCATGGCAGTTGGTAGTGGTAATGTACCACAGTTGGATGGTACACGAAAGTGTTCGTGGTCATCTGTCCCACATGAAGGATCGGTGGTATCGGTGGCGGCAAATCAGGAATCAGGGGTTCCGGCTGATCCTGACCTTGGGATTTCTCTTCAAATCTCAAGGTCTCAAGGTCACAAGCCTCTTCTGCGGCCTGGGCCTCCTCACTCCAGTCTTCTGGGGGTGCTGCAGGAGTAGGTGGTCGCTTTAAGACTTTCACACCAGTAGCAAAGGGGCCTTGGTGGCTCTTCATGGGGGTATACTCCACGTAATCCCCTGCGTGGAGATTGTGGCGTACGGGCGGAAGATATAGCTGCTTAACCGAACGGCGGTTAACATATAATTCCTCCGCCGTCTCTTCATCGCCGATGAAACCGACTCCCCGCTCCACGTTGAACCAAATAACAGTTCCCCTTCGGTGCTCCAGCTTAGGGTCACCAGACCGTGGGTGCTCTAAAACTTGCACCACCACTCCTCCACCAGCTTTTTATATTACCAGAGGGTCAGGGCGATCCGGGTGACAGCCTCAGGGACCATCAAATTCTGACGTAAGGAGTAGTCCTTGCGCGGCGGAGCGGGAACTCCTGCTGCCTCCGCCTTGTCAGCCAGTGTAGTCACCACCTCAGCAGGCACCTCATCCGACTTCCTGTTGAGCTGTGAGAGATAGATCTCCTCCGGTTCCTTCTCCTCATAGGGGGTCGCCTGTCCACAACATGCTTCCCCAGTCAGGACCTCGCTGTCTCGCCGCCATCTTACTCTGCTGACTTGCCACGTCTTCCTCGCACGCAGGAGAAGTGGGTGGAACTACCAGGGAGGAGTCTGCATCGCTGAATAGAATTCGTACGCAACAGCGTGTAGAGTAACTACCAGGGAGGAGTCTGCGCAACAGCGTATAGAGTAACTAAATTATACGTAGAACAGCGTATAATTTAGCGGACAAACTACGTAGCGATGCGTACAAAAGCGAAGCGAATCACCTAATATTCGGATTCGCTTCGCAGCTGAAATATCCCAAGATTCGATATGAATCAATGAATCGACGAATCGCTTCGCTCATCTCTAATCATCAACACAGAAGGCGGAGATGGCTGATTCATTGAACAAGTTAAGAAGTGCCTGGTTGCTTCCAAAATATAAAAATATTATAGGATATCTATACTAGACTTCTGGAGATGGGCCATTGATCCAGGAATTTATTCTGATTGTCAGATTTAAATCCAGGAAGGAATTTGTATCCCTTAATATGGAGTGACTGGCATTTGCCTGATAGAGATAAAGTTTTGAAAAATTTGATTCGGCAGGCACACATGATCACTCTGGTAGCGCATGGTGACATTATAACATTCAGCCCAGGTCCTTCGGCAGGTCTTTCCACTTAAAGGGAGTCTGTCACCTCCTATGCCCCTATAAAGCGCTTACATACTCAAATAGCACACCTAATCATAAATCTACTGGTACCTTTGTCTTTTTCTTCAGACTTTTATAAGCTGCAAAAACACTTTTTAATCCATATGTAAATGAGCACTTGGAAGTGCCCGGAGGCGGCGTTCACGCTCCAGCCACTGCCTCCGCCCGTCCTCTTCACTGGAGTCCTCCTTCTTTTCTGGTGAGATCCCGTGCCTGTCCAGTCTTGCACCGAGCCGGCGCATGCGCACAGCGATGCCCATTGTGGGCACGGCATCACTGTAGCTACTGCGCATGCGCCGGCCCGGCGCGAGCCTGGACAGGCACGGGATCTCACCAGGAAAGAAGGAGGACTCGAGTGAAGAGGAGGGCGGGTGGAGGCAGTGGCTGGGGCGGGGATAGCAGAAAAAAAAGCACAGGAGCTCGGGCTCCACTGCCGTGAACGCCGCCTCCGGGCACTTCCAAGTGCTCATTTACATATGGATTAAAAAGCGTTTTTGCAGCTTATAAAAGTCTGAAGAAAAAGACAAAGGTACCAGTAGATTTATGATTTGGTGTGCTATTTGAGTATGTAAGCGCTTTATAGGGGCATAGGAGGTGACAGACTCCCTTTAAGAGAGAACTCCCCCTGTTCTTTCTAAGACAACTCTAGCACCCATTTTAGGAAAAATAATTAGTTACCATGAAGCGCAAGGAAATTCTGCTTTGTTGTGAATTGAATTTTTACTATTCTTCGGATGCTTCGATTTGCTCAACACTACTAAAATAGTTTCTTTGCCTTTCTCTGGTTAAACAGTGTAGAATTATAGATTGGACTTGATGGACCTTTGTCATTTTCCAGCTGTTTCCAACTACATTATGTAACAAGCGCTTAACAGACACTTTACACAGATTACACATAGACCTAGTAAAACTAGGTCTATGTGTAATCTGTGTAAAGTGTCTGTGTCTTTAGGCCCTCCCTCTGGGGCACCTGGTCACCTCCACAATTCTACCGGGTCCTGACCATGGCTCCCATCAGTGGTATTTTTTATGATTCATGTGGAACAATGACTTCATAATGACACCTGTTGCACCATATCGGACATAAGACATATGGCACTAACTAGCGGAGGCACACAACTGTGACACTATACAGGGAACACAGAATGTGTGGCAATATCTAAGGAGCAGAAACATGTTTCACTATACAGGGGGCAAAGAGTGTGTGCCACTATACAGCGGGCGGATAACATGTGGCACTGTAAAGGGGCATACATAGTGTGGCACTAACTATAGTGGGCACAGAACAGGTGTCACGATCTACACGGGGCATAGAATGTGTGGGACTATCTGCAGGGAGGCACAGAGCGTGTGGAACTATATTTAGGGGCACTGGATGTGTTCTTTTAGGGGCACTGGATGTGTTCTTTTTATCAAGAGCACAGATTTTTTTTTGTAAAAGGCCCTATGTGTGTATCACTCTTATTTGCATGGGGCACAGTCTATGGCACTATTTTCAGGAGGGACCATGTGTGGAACTATCTACAGGGGGCACCAAGCATCCCAATAGCCTGTTCTCATTTAGGAAGGAATTTGATGGAGGATTGGACAGGCACATAAGCAAATGGATAGTAGAAGTGGAGGGAAGAGGGAGCCGAGAAACAAGGCAAAAGCAAACTAAAAATTTGTATCCAGTTGTAATTTAAACAACCCCACAATTTAAATTAATTGTGCTTCTGCAATTGTGTCTGTTAATTGCTCTCATTTATACTTGGAACCTTTTTTGCCTGACATATTTTTATATGAACAATTGGGAAGGGGGATTTAAATATATGATTTTAATATTTTTTACTGTAACTTTTAGCCAGGATTGAAACTGACTCGCAGTTACAGCAGTGTGTCAGCTGAATAATTTGGCTGACACCCACAAATGATGCCAGGACAAAACTACTTAGCCTACACCATCACAGTGATGTACATGTACAGTACTGTGGATTATCTACTTTCAGTGCTTAGAAATTAATGCAATAAACAATTATAAAGAAATGTTGCAAAATACAGTATTCCTAAGCTCAAACAAATTATATGAAAGCACCCAAAAGCTATGATCCCACGTTGTACTCTTTCAAAGATCACAGCATGAGCACAATGAAAGTGCTCTTTAGAGACATGGCATGTACCCCCTGATTACCACAGGTTGAATACCTAGGGTTTAAAGCATGGTACCACTGGACTTCTGGAGGAGTAAAACATGCTCCCAGTGGTTTTTCTAGTAGACTTATTAAACATTCTAAGTTTAGAAGATGCACTAAAAAACACTACCTATCAGAAAACATACAAGATAATTTATAACTGGAATTGTTGAAGTCAGTCTTCTTTGCTATTATTTGCACCAAATATATCAAACAAGTACCGTGTTTAAATAAGTTTGTTATCTTTAAAGGCTATGGACACCTTTGTGCACTAAAAATCAATAACCTCATATCTTACTGTAATGCAGCACATAATAAAATTGCACTTCTTTGTTTACTAGTATCAGCTTTGCTTCACATGCATTCAGAAATGTTCTTCTATGATTTTTGCTGTCTGCTGTCTTCTCCTGTTAGCTTCTGTGGGCGTTCCTTTGGATTTCACATGCACCAGCAAAGCTCTTTTGCCCCGCCCCCACATCCTGTTACACAGTAGAGCTAGCAGCTTCTAACACACAGTATCAGCTGATGGAACTTGCAAGTAACTTGGTAGTAAGATTTCACTCCAATCCACAACATAGTGAGTTTTATGGTATGCCACAGCCTGGAATCAGCAGATATAGTTCTCACTTTCCCTTCTGTAGAAAGTCCATTATTTGTAGACACAATAGATATTTCTGCAGATAACGTTAGTGCAGTTATCTGCAGTCAGAACCATGGCGTTATAAGCCTGATATATATCTCATTACTGACCGTTCTCACTACATGCGCTCTCTTCTGAATACAGTATGTGTGCGCTCTCTTCTGACTACGGTATTGTGTGCAGTCCACACAGTGAGCGGTCACTTCTCCCACATAAATTTGTACAGTGTGACGACACACAATGATATGTACACATGGAAGTACACAGTGGGATAGATTTATCACAACTGGTATAAAGTAGAACTGGCTTAGTTGCCCATAGCAACCAATCAGATTCCTCCTTTCATTTTTCAATGAAGCTGTGAAAAATGAAAGGTGGAATCTGATTGGTTGCTATGGGCAACTAAGCCAGTTCTACTTTAAACCAGTTTGATAAATGACATTATGAGCTAAAACGTTAAACTAGTGTTGAGTGAATTTATGTTTCAAGTTCGCCGTACAAGGTTCAGGTTATCTAAGAATTCCGTTATGAATTCTCGCTACCACAGACCATAAGGGTCTATTCACAGGTCCTCAAGTGGACGATAAAAGAATTGTCATTTGCAACCTGTGCCGTACCAAAATTAGCAGGAAATTGAACACTAGCAACCTGACCTCCACCAGCATGATCTTCATGGCAGCAAAGCACCCTAATAGGTGGGCCAAACGCCTGGATCCACAATCGGTGTATGCGTGTCACACCACTGCCTCCTCTTCCCTGTGTTACGTGCTAGCTAGAGATGAGCGAACATGCTCGTCCGAGCTTGGTGCTCGTTCGAGCATTAGGGTATTCGCATATGCTCGCTACTCAGACGAGCATATCGCGATCCTCGAGGAAATGGCAACTTCCTCTTCCTGCTTGTTAGCCGCCTTTTTTCAGCCAATCAACATGCAGGAGAGTCTTTAGTACCTCCTAGCATCACGTGGGGCCCCTACAAGTCAATAGCAGGGATTGGCTGGCCAGATCAGATGACCTGGGAATATAAGAATCTGGTCCCGCGCTGCTCGCGTCATACGCCGTCTGCATGAGATTAGGGATAGAGCTGCTGTCTGTCAGGGAGAGTGTTAGGGCCTGAATTTAGTTGTTGGTTAGGCAGGAATCACCCACAAAGAACCCAACAGCCCTTCTAAGGGCTACAAGCACGTTTTTTTTTTTTTTGTCTCCTCCTGGCTGATGGCTGGGACTTGTAGTGCAGCTACCGCCATCTTGGCTGCACACTGTGCACTGGTGGCAGAAAGGGGACAGCACATGGTCTACACAGACCCCAATGAAATTGCCCAAAGTCCTCTCAGTACTCATTTTTGCTGCTGCTGTACCTTGGCTTGCTGGGATCTGTAGTGCAGTCTAGGGAATACGTTTTGTCACTCAGTTATATAAACTACAGTCCAGTGAACAATTGTGAGGTGTGCTGTACAGCAGCGTCAGTCTAGAGAATAATTTTTTTCACTCAATTATATAAAATACAGTCCAGTGAACAATTGTGAGGTGTGCGATACACTTGCCGCAGTCTAGAAAATATTTTTTTTCACTCAATTATATAAACTACAGTCCAGTGAACAATTGTGAGGTGTGTGATACACTAGCCGCAGTCTAGAGAATAATTTTTTTCACTCAAATATAAAAAACAACAGTCCAGTGAACAATTGTGAGGTGTGCGATACACTTGCCGCAGTCTAGAGAATAATTTTTTTCACTCAATTATATAAACTACAGTCCAGTGAACAATTGTGAGGTGTGCGATACACTAGCCGCAGTCTAGAGAATAATTTTTTTCACTCAATTATATAAACTACAGTCCAGTGAACAATTGTGAGGTGTGCGATACACTTGCCACAGTCTAGAGAATAATTTTTTTCACTCAATTATATAAACTACAGTCCAGTGAACAATTGTGAGGTGTGCGATACACTAGCCTCAGTCTAGAGAATAATTTTTTCACTCAATTATATAAACTACAGTACAGTGAACAATTGTGAGGTGTGCGATACACTTGCAGCAGTCTAGAGAATAATTTTTTTCACTTAATTATATAAACTACAGTCCAGTGAACAATTGTGAGGTGTGCGATACACTAGCCGCAGTCTAGAGAATAATTTTTTTTCACTCAATTATATAAACTACAGTCCAGTGAACAATTATGAGGTGTGCGATACACTAGACACAGTCTAGAGAATAATTTTTTTTCACTCAATTATAAAAAACAACAGTCCAGTGAACAATTGTGAGGTGTGCGATACACTTGCCGCAGTCTAGAGAATACGTTTTTATTCTCAGTTATATAAACTACAGTCCAGTGCAAAATTGAGTGGTTTGCGGTGCAATAGCTGGAGTCTAAAGTCTACATTTTTTTGCCTCAGATAGTAATTCTACTGAATACGGTTTTGGCCTCAGATATTAACTCAACAGTTTGGTGAATATACAAAATGTTGAACCCAAGGGCTAAGGGTCGAGGGCGTGGGCGTTCAAGTAGTGTAGGGGGCAGAGGCCGTGGTCCTTGGCAGGATGACACTGTACATGCTGATGAGGGAGCAGTGGAACGCCGCAGAGTTTCGCTCCCTAGGTTCATCTTGCAACTTACTGGGTCACGTGGTACACCACTATTGAAACCACAACAGTGCGAACAGGTGATGACGTGGATAGCGGACAATGTGTCCAGTAATTTATCGACCACCCAGTCTTCCACGCAGTCCACCCATGCTAGCCAAGGGAGTAGACCTCTGTCTCCTCCAGCTCAACCTCCTTCCCCCCAGCCTGCCCCTCCCCCACGGAAAGCATGGATTCAGATCAGGCATACTCACAGGAACTCTTTTCAGGACCCTACCCAGAGACACAAACCACTGCTCAAGAGCAACCTGAGCAGTTGCTCTGTCCCGATGCCCAAAATTTAGAACTTTCAGTCTGTGGGTGATGAGAGTGTGGACTTAGTGCAAGTAGTGCGTGAAGAGGGGTCGGATGATAATGATGATGAGACACGGTTGTCAGACATTGACGTTGTTGTCAGGGCAGTAAGTCCCAGGGGGGAGCAGAGTGAGTAATCGGAGAAAGAGCTGGTGGATGATGAGGTGACTGACCCGAGCTGGGTTGGTAATCCAAATCAAGACAGTGCTTCTGAGGGGGAGGCAAGTGCAGCACCAGAACAGGTTGGAAGAGGCAGTGGGGTGGCCAGAGGGAGAAGCAGGGCCAGAGCAGGTAAATCAGCAACTGTTTCACAGAGTCAAGCTCCCGTGCCGAGGCCTAGATGTTCGCAAGTCTGGAAGTTTTTTAAAGAAAGTGAGGATGACTGACTGACTGTGGTGTGCAACCTGTGCCACACCAGGATAAGCAGGGGAGCCACCACTACCAGCCTAACCACTACCAGCATGCGCAGGCATATGAGTGCTAAACACCCGACTCAGTGAAACCAAGGCCGTTCACCGCCTGCGGGTCACACCACTGCCCCTGTATCACATGCTGGCTCGGCGAGTCAACCCCCCGCATGAGCGCCTCCCGCCCTACAACCACCCCTTCACCTCCACGATCCTCCACAACCTCCATCAGTGTGTCCCAGCACAGCGTTCAGCTGTCTTTGCAGCAGACATTTAAGCGCAAGCGCAAATACAATTCCAGCCACCCACATGCACAAGCCCTAAACATCCACATCTCCAGATTGTTGAGCCTGGAGATGCTGCCCTATAGACTGGTAGAGACTGAGGCTTTCCGCAACCTGATGGCGGTGGCTGTCCCTCGGTACTTGGTCCCTAGCCGCCACTATTTTTCCCGATGTGCCGTCCCAGCCCTACACCAGCACGTGTCACAGAACATCATCCGTGCCCTGACCAACGCGGTTAGTGATGAGGTCCACCTAACCACGGACACGTGGACAAGTGCTGGCGGGCAGGGACACTATATCTCCCTGACGGCACATTGGGTTAACTTGGTAGAGGCTGGGATCGAGTCTGACCCTGGGGCCACTCATGTAATGCCCACACCAAGGATTGCGGGGCCTACGTCGGTCACGGTTTCTCAGACTTTTTATGCCTCTTCCTCCAACCCCTCCTCTTCGCACAGAAACGCTGAGCCAACAGGCAATGTTTCTGAGGGCCAACTGGCGCTCTATACAAACAATGTTTACAGAGGGCCACCTACAGGCCCTCTCTCCAATAAATTTTTTAGTAGCGTCAAATACAGACACTCAAAAAACAATTTTACATGAGGAAGTGTCTCCCCGTCTACCATCATGTTCGGTCAGGCTGTCCGTAGGTACACCACCTCTGTCGTCCGCAGAAGCGGCCACTATGAGGAAGGCCACGGCAAGAACATCCCCTTTTCTATTGAGAACAAGTGGAGACTTGTAGGAGGATGACACTTTTCTTCGGCAGTGGATTCACCTTCCCCTTTATCATTGCCAGACAACAGTTGGTGGAAAAGTAATTAGCAATGATGA
>ONZH01006852.1:0-24983 GCA_900303285.1 Rhinella marina | reverse complement strand
CCTGGTCTAAAAACCTTCCCCGGACACCTGATGTACCTGTGTGCCGAATTTGGTGAAAATCGGTCCAGTAGTTTGGTCGCGCATAGAGAACAGACAGACAGACAGAAATTCATTTTTATATTATTAGAGATAAGAGATATATATCTCTTAATAATATAAAAATGAATTTGTCTGTCTGTCTGTCTGTCTGTCTGTTCTCTATGCGCGACCAAACTACTGGACCGATTTTCACCAAATTCGGCACACAGGTACATCAGGTTTCCGGGAAGGTTTTTAGACCAGGTCTCTCTCCTCTAGGACATACCGTTCCTGAGATATTCCCAAAATATGATCTCCATTAGCCAAACATTACAACTGGAACTTTGGTTTTAAACTCCAACTGCCATTCTCTGCAAAGCCACACAGGAAGGGCAGGTTACCATAACAACCAGGTAATTATCAGCAGCTGAGGATCTCATCCATTTCTATTTACTGACACTGTTAAAGGTATTCGGTTACCATAAATATAACTTTATATGTTTTTTTCTATTACTACAGTTCAGTAGTAATAAAAGATGTTTCCTCCACTGCTGCCTATTGCGTGGGCTCATAAATAAGCATGGTATTGACCTTTAATTCAGGCCACCCTAAAAAGGAGTACTTAAATCCCCGCCCCAGGTCTCACTAAGCCACACCCCCAACTCTGTCAGGCCCACACCCCCTTTCACTCCGCAGCCACAGAGATTGAAAAAATAAAGGTAAAAATCAACTTCTGTCAGCTGCAGGGATGGGTGGGAGGTTGACTTTCTTTCTGCAACAACACACACAAACATTAAATAAAATAGATTAAATATACCCATGCGAAGCGTCTTGCTAATCCACGCCCCTGACTCTGTCAGGTCATGCCCCCTCCCACTCCGCAGCCAATGGGAATTGAAAAAATTTAGGTAAAAATAAACTTCTGTTTGCTGCAGGGGTGGGAGGGTGAATTTCTCTCTGCAACGACACACAAAAATTTTAGATGAAATAGACTAATTATAGACCACAACTGTTCGAAGCCTTTTGCTAAGCCACGCCCTGTCTCTGTCAGGCCACGCCCCCTTTCACTCCGCAGACATTCTGCAACGACACACAGGAAACATTAAATGAAATAGATTAAATGCACCTATGCGAAGCACTTTGCTAAGCCACGCCCCGACTCTGTAAGGCCACGCCCCTCCCACTCCACAGCCAACAGGGATTGAAAAAATAAAGGTAAAAATCTACTTCTGTCAGCTGCAGGGGTGGGAGGTTGACTTTCTTTCTGCAACGACACACAGAAACATTAAATGAAATAGATTAAATACACCCATGTGAAGCGTCTTGCTAATCCACGCCCCCAACTCTGTCAGGTTACGCCCCCTCCCACTCCGCAGCCAACGGGGATTGAAAAAAATAAAGATAAAAATAAACTTCTGTTTGCTGCAGGGGTGGGAGGGTGAATTTTTCTCTGAAACGACACACAAAGATTTTAGATAAAATAGACTAATTATAGACTACAACTGTTCGAATCGTCTTGCTAAGTCACGCCCCCAACTCTGTCAGACCATGCCCCCTCCCACTCTGCAGCCATTCTGCAACGACACACAGAAACATTAAATGAAATAGATCAAATCAACCTATGCGAAGCGCTTTGCTAAGTCACACCCCCAACTCTGTCAGGTCATGCCCCCCTCCTACTCCGCAGCCAACAGGGATTGAAAGAATGAAGGGAAAAATAAACTTCTGTCAGCTGCAGGGGTGGGAGGGTGAATTTCTCTCTGCAATGACACACAAAATTTTAGATGAAATAGACTAATTTCAGACTACAACCGTTCGAAGCATCTTGATAATCCACACCCCCAACTCTGCCAGGCCACGCCCCCCTCCCACTCCACAGGCAACGGGGGATTGAAAAAAATCAGCTGCAGGGGTGGGAGGGTGAATTTCTCTCTGCAATGACACCACAAAAATCGTAGATGAAATTGACAAATTTTAGACTACGACCATTCAGTACTAATAAAAGATGTTTTTTTCCACTGCTACCCATTGCGGGTCCCCATAAATTACCATGTCATCGACCTGTAATTCATGCCACTCTGACCCCCCGCCCCAGATCTCGGGAAACCACGCTCCGACTCTGTTCAGGCCACGCCCCCTCCCACTCCGCAGCCAACGGGATTGAAAAAATGAAGGTAAAAATCAACTTCTGTCAGCTGCAGGGGTGGGAGGGAAGTTGGATTTCTTTCTGCAACAACATACAGAAACATTAAATGAAATAGATTAAATATACCCGTGCAAAGCAATGTTTTCTTCCACTGTTACCCATGGCGTGTCCTCATAAATTACCATGGCATCGACCTGTGATTCTGGCCACCATCAAAAGAAGGACTTAAAACCCCGCCCCAGGTCTTGCAACGTCACGCCCCCGACTCAGTCAGGCCATGACCCCTCCCGCTCCGCAGCCAATGGAGATTGAACAATTGAAGGTAAAAATCAACATCTGTCAGCTGCAGGGATGGGAGGGAGGATGACTTTCTCTCTGCAACGACACACAGAAACATTAAATGAAATAGATTAAATATACCCGCGCAAAGCAATGTTTTCTTCCACTGCTACCCATTGTGTTTCCTCAAATTACCATGGCATTAACCTATAATTCAGGCCACCCTGAAAAGAAGGACTTAACTCCCCCCCCCCCGTGTCCCATTAAACCACGCCCCCTCCCACTCCGCAGCCAATGGGGATTGAAAAAATGAAGGTAAAAATCAATTTCTGTCAGCTGCATTGACTTTCACTCTGCAATGACACACAGAAACATTAAATGAAATAGATGAAATATACCCAGGCGAAGCCAGGTCTTTCTGCTAATATATATATATATATATATATATATATATATATATATATATATATATTGTTACAGGGCTGAGATTCAGTCCTATTTTCATATTTAAATTGGACACATGGTTGAGTGAGCAACATCACTTTGCCATGTGGGTTTATAGTCATGACCCTGCCCCTTCCTTTGCTTACATCACAGGTACAATGAAATGGGGGAGGCAGATTTTAACCACTTCAGATCTGGGCCATTTACCCCCTTCCTGACCAGGCCTAATTTTGCAAATCCGACATGTGTCACTTCATGTGGTAATAACTTTGGAACGCTTTTACTTATCCAAGCGATTCTGAGAAAGTTTTCTCGTGAAACATTGTACTTCAAGTTAATAGTAAATTTGAGTCGATAAGTTTTAATTTTATTTATAAAAAAATCCAAAAGTTAACAAAATTTTGAAAAAAAATCACTGTTTTCTAAATTTGAATCTCTCTGCTTTTAAGACAGATAGTGATACCCCATAAAATACTTTTTAATTTACATTCCCCATATGTCTACTTTATGTTTTGGTAGTGTCATTTTACTTTTTTTAGGACAGTAGAAGGTTTAGAATTTTAGACGCAATTTTTGCAAATTTGCAAAATCAACTTTTTAAAGTAACAGTTCAGTTCTGAAGTCAGTTTGTGAGGCTTACATAATAGAAACCACCCATAAATTGCCCCATTTTAGAAAATACACCCCTTAAACTATTCAAAACTGGTTTTAGAAATGTTGTTAACCCTTTAAGTATTCCACAGGAATTAAAGCAAAATAGATGTGAAATTTCAAAATTTCACTTTTTTTCAGATTTTCAATTTTAATCATTTTTTTCCTGTAACACATAAAGGGTTAACAACAAAACAAAACTCAATATTTATTACCCCAATTCTGCAGTTTGCAGAAACACCCCACATGTGGTCGTAAACTGTTATTTGGGTATACGCCAGGGCTCAGAAGGGGAGGAGCAGCATCTGCATTTTCTAACATGGAATTTTCTGTCATGGTGTTTAGGAGCGATAACTTTTAAATTTTTTTGTGGACTGAGCTGCGTGAGGGCTTATTTTTTGCAGGACAAGCTCTGCTTTTTATTGGCACCGTTTTGGGGTACATCCGGCTTTCTGATCACTTTTTAATCTAATTTTTGGGAGGTTAACTAAAAAGAAAAAAGCAGTTTAGGGGCATTTTTCTATATTTTTTGTTTACACCATTCACTTGATGGGGTAGATCATGTGATATTTTTGGAGAGCCAGTTGTTACGGACGCAACAATATCTAATATGTCTATGTTTTATTTTTTTTTTTACATTTTACACAATAAGAGCATTTTTAGAAAAAAAAATCATGTTTTTGTGTTGTAATTTTTGTGTGGGGGCTCATTTTTTGCGTTTTTATTGCTACCATTTTGGGATGCATACGACTTTTTAATTGTTTGTTTTTATGTTTTTTGGTAGGTGAGGCGACAAATAAAAGCTGTTTTGGCATAATTTTTATTTGATTTTTTTTATGCAGTTCACTTGATGGGGTAGATCATGTGATATTGTTTATAGAGCCGTCGTTGCGGACGCGGTGATACCAAATATGTCTATTTTATTTATTTTTATTTGTAACATTTTTTTAATTACATATTTGGGCGGGAAATTATTTTTTTATATGTGATTTTTTTTTATTGTTTTATTTTCTATTTTACACTTTGTGTCCCCCATAAGGTCATACAAGACCTCAGATAACCACTTCCCGGACGTTTATATACTATGGGCGGACGGGAAGTGGTTAATATACCTGGCCACTGGGGCATTCTAAGGGAGACCAGCTTCCTGTGAGGTCTTAGATGGAGGACGACCATACATACTAAGGCTAAATATCTTTTATCTGTATTATTAGACTGTAGACATGTATACATGGTTATGTATACTGATATGACAATGATATTGAAATTATTTGTATATGTTGTACCTAGATATTGTAGTTGAGTAAAAGTGTCTTTTGTGTTACATCTGCAGAGTTGTGTGTTATTCCTGGTGATACCAAGGCAACATACTGTAGCTGTGGTATAAACTGAGAACAATCCCATGAGCTAGGGGGAAAAAGGGGGATATTGACCCTTGACATCTGATAATTGGTAATAGTTCACACTATTTTCACACCAGTAAGGTCAGATATTGCTGTTGATAACTATTATTGATATTAATAAGCAATATCTATCCTCTTTTAATGGGGGTCCAGGTAGGAGACAATATTAATTATTAATATTCAGTATTAAAATTATTAATATTATTTCTATTTTTTTCAATGGCGAGCCATATGGCACCTTTGCTTATCTGTCTGTAAAGTAAACCTAACCCCAGAACCAAGGATCTATGGTACAGTAAGTTTCATTAAGCACAACCAGAATGGTTAAGGTCATCGTGTACATTACATGTGTGTCAACTGAACCTGGTAATTGTGGTAGGATTGACTGATCATCTAATGACTCAGATGTTGGGAAAGAGAAGAGTTAAAAATGTTTGATTAAGCATGCCCAATTATTTTGTACTTCAAGATATAAGCCACCAGCCAGAGGAATCTGGCAGTATCTTTCTCACCACTAACAGGTACAAAATATGCATTCTTAACTGAGCCGAACATACCGTATGTATGTGGTACTGAGGGAGACAACTAGAGATGAGCGAATCGATTTGTCGATTCGTTGATTCGTATCGAATCTTGGGATTTTATAGCTGCAAAGGGAATCCGAATATTAGGTGCTTAGCTTCGGCTTTGTACGCATTCGCTACGTAGTTTGTCCTATCACTTATACGCTATTGCTACGTATAAGTTACTCTATACGCTGTTGCGTACAAATTCAATTCATTTGCGATGCAGACTCCTCCCTGGTAGCCCCGCCCCCATCTCCAGCACGCGAGGAAGACGAGGCAACTCAGGAAATTAACATGGCGACACAGTGAGGTCCTGACTGGGGAGGCATGGTGTGGGGCACCGACCCCTATGAGGAGAAGGAACCGGAGGAGATCTAAGTATCTCAATATGTCCGGCAGCCTAAGAAGTCAGTTGAGGTGCCCGCTGAAGTGTTCACTTTGCTGGTTGACACGGCGGAGGAGGCAGGAGTTCCCGCTCCGCCGCAGAAGGACTACTCCCAATATACTGCCTCTGAGGGCAATTTCAGATCTGACCATTTACACTGTATCTGGCCCGGGGTCCGCAAGGTGTCAAAACTATGGCGCAAGCCTCGGATCACCTGCTGGATCACCTACTTTTTATGCTGGTTCGGGTGGCGGTGTGTGCCATCGTAAATCGTAATTCTGGCGGTCCATCAGCCGGACTATGTATTTCAGCTGTGCAGCAGAGCTAAATGATGAGGATCGTCTGGATGCCATTTTCGAATATTCGCTCTGCCTCTGAAGAGTGCACCCCGCGGCCTCTCGTTGTACGTGCCTGCGTATTACGTAATCGTGTACACAATAGTTCGCTGAGGATTCGTAAGCTATTTGTACACTCATGCGTACGTCTTCTAAGAAGTTGCGTACATTTTTTAACTGTACGTTCGTTATTAGTGCGCGAATGTTCGCTAATAGCACATAATAACGTATATTTTGTACGCAAATACAACAAATCTATTCGTCGAATATACGAATCTTAGGAAAACTTCGGCGAATGTACGGCGAATACTTTTTTCAATGATTCGCTCATCTCTAGAGACAACTAGTGAACAGCCAACAGTTATCTCTTTCTGTAAGACTGTCTGGTTATACATCCATAAAAAGGTATAAGCATATATACATGTCCAGCTGAATGAAGTCTAGCTCTCTATAGAAGCAACCAATTATTAAAGGGGTATTCCGGTAAAGTGACTTAATTTTTGAAAATCTGAAATGAAGGCTGCAAGCTATGACCCAACCAGAACCAATACCTATACAGATAAGTAGAGTTTCAATTTACTTTGCAATCCATTTGTCTAGCTCCTGTGTGAGCCTGCAGCACATTGAGAGTATCATGGCTCCTGATATTCCGTCACAACTGCAATCCCCACAGTGCCTAGCTTTTCTGCTGTGTGCTGATGTTTACTGATTGGCTTCCTGATATTCCAGTCCGGTCACGCCCCCTCTACTCAGTAATCAGCAGCACACTTACATTTAACTATAGAACTGATAGCAACACACTGAGCATGCTCCACCTAAAAAGGCTCAGAACCACAGGTCGATGCAATGGTAACTTACGAGAAAACACAGTACATAGCAGAGTAAGAATTACTTTTATAACTACTGAACTGTAAATATGTGAAATTGACATTATATTAGGTAATTATTGATGATGAATTAGTCTAAAACATATTTCTAGTAACCGGAATACTCCTTTAAAGGGGTTCTCCTGGCTATAGATGACTAGAGATGAGCGAAGCAATTCGTCGATTCGTTGATTCGTATCGAATCTTGGGATTTTTCAGCTGCGAAGCGAATCCGAGTATTAGGTGATTCGCTTTGCTTTTGTACGCATCGCTACGTAGTTTGTCCGCTAAATTATACGCTATTCTACGTATAATTTAGTTACTCTATACGCTGTTGCGTAGACTCCTCCCTGGTAGTTACTCTACACGCTGTTGCGTACGAATTCTATTCAGCGATGCAGACTCCTCCCTGGTAGTTCAGCCGACTTCTCCTGCGTGCGAGGAAGAAGTGGCAAGTCAGCAGAGTAAGATGGCGGAGAGACAGCGAGGTCCTGACTGGGGAAGCATGTTGTGGGCAGACGACCCCTATGAGAAAAAAGAACCGGAGATCTATCTCTCACAACTCAACAGGAAGTCAGATGAGGTGCCTGCTGAGGTGGTGATTCCACTGGCTGACAAGGCGGAGGCGGCAGGAGTTCCCGCTCCGCTGTGCAAGGACTACTCCTTATGCCAGAATTTGATGGTCCCTGAGGCTGTCACCCGGAATGCCCAGACCCTCTGGGAATACAAAAAGCTGGTGGAGGAGTGGGTGGTGCAAGTTTTGGAGCACCCACGGTCCGGTGACCCTAAACTGGAGCGCCGAAGGGGAACCGTTATTTCGTTCAACGTGGAGCGGGGAGTCAGTTTCATCGGCGATGAGGAGACGGCGGAGGAATTATATGTTAACCGCCGTTCGGTTAAGCGGCTGTATCTTCCGCTCGTACGCCACAATCTCCACGCAGGGGATTATGTGGAGTATACCCCCATGAAGAGCCTCCAAGGCCCCTTTGCTACTGGGGTGAAAATCTTAAAGCGACCACCTACTCCTGCAGCGCCCCCGGAAGACTGGAGTGAGGAGGCCCAGGCCGCAGAAGAGGCTTGTGACCTTGAGACCTTGAGATATGAAGAAAAATCCCAAGGTCAGGATCAGCCGGAACCCCTGATTCCTGATTTGCCGCCACCGCCACTGATACCACCGATCCTTCATGTGAGACAGATGACCACGAATACTTTCGTGTACCATCCAACTGTGGTACAGTACCACTACCAACTGCCATGCCCATGGCAGCTGCAGGCCGCACAGTCCGCCACTCGTGGAAGACCATTACTATTACCGTTACAGCCGGAGATTCTGTCACCTGGTATGCCGGCAGGAGGATCTGGCCACTACAAAGTGATGGGCAGGGCCAAAGTTACCAATGCCTTTGCCAGTGAGACAGCCCAGTCACCAAGAAGACCATCCTTGAGAGGTCGGCGGGGGTCTGCTGCCGCAGCCAGGGTCGCTTTCATGATGAGGCAGGAGCGCCCTCTCATGTCCTTTAACTCCAGCAGCAGTGAAGAGGACCTGCTGGCCTTTAAGTAATTCCAGCAGTTTTTATGGGAGCCACAACATGGATTTATCCTGAAGGGTGGGCACTAGTTGGCCCTTGTTTTTAGTTTTGTTGCCCCGCGTTTGTCCTCACCCAGATGGCCATGGATTGTTAGGACTCCCCCCATCAAAAAAAAGTTTTTTTATCCAAGTTGCACATTCGTGCTCCTCATCCCTTTTTTCCCCCTTTTTAGGTTATTTGGGGAGCCCCTCGAAAGAGGGTTTTTTAAAGGGAACCTTTGCTGCTATTTTTTACCCATTTGGATTACAATTTTGCCTATGTGGATTACAAATTGCGACTGCGTTTGGGACTCTGCTCCAGTTCTATGGCAAGCGTCAGAAGAAAAGAGACTTAAACATGTCCGTGAGCATACTAGGTAGGTGATATTTAAAATGTTTATATTATACTTATAATAATGCATTTGCACTATTTACCATATATGTGTCTCGAATATTCGCTCTGCCTCTGAGGAGTGCACGCCGCGGCCTCTCCTCATACGTGCCTGCGTATTACGTAATCGCTTAGACAATAGTACGCTGAGATTCGTAAGCCATTTGTACACTCATGCGTACGTCTTCTAAGAAGTTGCGTACATTTTGTAAATAAACGATCGTTATTAGTGAACGAATGTTCGCTAATAGCACATAATAACGTATATTTTGTATGCAAATACAACAAATCTATTCGTTGAATACACAAATTTTAGGAAAAGTTCGGCGAATGTTCGGCGAATAATTTTTTCAATGATTAGCTCATGTCTATAGATGACCTATCCTAAGAGTCATCAATATCAGATTGGTGGGGTCTGATACCCAGAACCCCCACTGATCAGCTGTTGTGGGCAGTCACTGCTCTGTACAATTTGAATGGAATCTGACCTTGGAGTACTCCAACACAACCCCTGCACAGTGAATGGAGTGGTCTGCCTCTAGCTGCATACACATAGTTTCTGGCCCTGCAGAAGCCCCAAACAGCAGATCAGTGGGGGTGCTGGGTGTCATACTCCCAACGATCTGATATTAATGATGACCTATACTGATAATAGGTCATCAATATCTGCAACATCAAGAACCTATTTAAAGAGTAATAACAATTCTGGAGTATCTATTCTTATGTCTTTATGTTGTTCAATTCCTTTATTTTTTCTACTAGAAGTTATGAATGAATTGCAATCAGTCTGCAGTAAGGGTACAGAGGGGAGGTAACCAGTTAGGGGTTTTCCATGCACAGTCTGAAAATGGCAGCACTGATTGGATAGAGTGAGTCTGTGAAGGTAAATCCCTCCAACTGGTTACCACCCCTCTGTCTCCTTACTGCACACTGCTAGCTATTCATTTATAACTTTTAGTAGAAATAATAAAGAAATAAGAAATGGCACAAAACGGAGCCATAAGAATAGATGCTTATTAGAATTGTTATTACATGGGGAATGCATGAGGCCATTAAAACAGGCATGTCAGGAGTGATAACAGTTCCTATTTAAGATTCTTTAGAATTGCAAAGTTGTATGCACTGAACCTGTATGGCCTCATTTGGTATCCCTATAGTTCATATACTTCAAGACCTGATATTTGGTTTAGCAGTTTTTACAGGCTTTTAACATTTTTCACCTTTAAAATGTTTTTAGTGCTATACTAAAATACTTCACCGTTTGAACACACAGCCTTTTAGTTACAAAGCTTTAATTACATTGGATAATTATTGTTATGATTTTTTTATTTAGAACAAGTGTAAATGAAACATAAAAAATAGAATAGGTTTACTAAGCAAAAAATTAAAAAAACTGCCATGAACTAGGTAACTTTGAAAAGAAATCATGGCTAAGAGGAGCCATAAAATGCATCAGATTTGCAATTTTAAAGGGAACCTGTCATCAACTTTGTGCTTTCCATACTAACAGTAGCATAAAGTAGAGACGGTTGAGCATATTTCAGCGGTCTGTCATTTATAAGTTAAATGTAAGTGGTTGCTAAGAACAAACATCACAATTATTTCAGACTAGGCCTGGAAAAGAGTCACGGACACCTGAGAAGAGTCATGATTATTCATAAATTCCTGCTCTCCCTGCCCACCTGCTGATGACTGACAGTCTTCTACCTAGTTTCCTCTCTTTCTCTCTAGGAGAGAACTGACATTAATCAGCAGATGGGTAGGGAAAGCAGGAGATTCTGAATAACCATGACTCTTCTCAGGTAGATTTGACTCTTTTTAAGGCCTGGGTTGCAATGATTATGATGCTGGTTCTTGGCAACCACTTACTTTTAGCTCATGAGTGACTCACCGCTGAAATCAGCATTTCTGTCACTACTTTTTGCTGCCCTCAGTGAGGTCAGCATAAAGTTGATGACAGGTTCCCTTTAATATAGGGAAAGGGTGGTGATTTAAATTGTTATATTTTTAATTTCTTACATTTTTTTCTTCACTTTTTTAAAGTCCCCCTAAGGGACTTGGAACATATGATCATCAGATTGTTTCTCCCATATACTACAATGAATTATACAGAGATTGCACAACCTTTTCTGAAGAACTCATTGTCTGATTGAACCACTCCCAAACATAAAGCAGTAATATCATCTGAGATATTTATGGTATAACAAAAGTATATGCCATAAATGTCTAGTAGGTGATCATTCCACTTCCAGAACTACTACCTATCAGGAGCACTCTTCTCCACTGTTTGCACTCCAGAAATGAAGAGATCATGCATGCTTGTAACTCTCTTTATTGTAATGCATAAATAGTTATATATATATTTTATGAAACAGCCAAGTGTTTAAATACATTCATAAGCTACGATTAACCCTTTCAACCCCGGGCCTGTTTTCACCTTCCTGCCCAGGCCAATTTTTGCAAATCTGAGATGTGTCACTTTATGTGGTAATAACTTTGGAACGCTTTTACTTATCCAGGCCATTCTGAGATTGTTTTCTCGTCACATATTGTGCTTCACTACAGTAGTAAATTTGTGGCAAAATATTTCATTTTTATTTATAAAAAAATACCAAATTTACCAAAAATTTGGAAAAATTTCCAAATTTCCAAATTTCAATTTCTCTACTTTCAAAATACATAGCAATACCTCCAAAATAGTTATTATTTTACATTCCCCATATGTCTACTTCATGTTGGCATCATTTTATAAATGTCATTTTACTTTTTTAGGATGTTAGAGGGCTTAGAAGTTTAGAAGCCATTTTTCAAATTTTCACCAAATTTTCCAAAACCATTTTTTTAAGCACCAATTCAGATATAAAGTGATTTTGAGGGGCTTATGTAATAAAACCCAGCCATAAATGACCCCATTTTAGAAACGACACCCCTCAAATTATAAAAAAAACTTCTGTTACAAACTTTGTTAACCCTTGAGGTGCTCCACAAGAATTAAAGGAAAATGGAGGTGAAATTTCAAAATTTCACTTTTTTAGTAGATTATTCATGTTAATATTTTTTTTCTTGCAACACAGCAAGGGTTAACAGCAAACTAAACCTCAATATACATTGCTCTGATTCTGAAGTTTACAGAAATACCCCATATGTGGTGGTAAACGTCTCTATGGGTTTGTGGCAGTGGTCAGAAGGAAAGGAGCGCCATATGGATTTTGGAGGCAAATTTTGCTAGAATAGTTTTTAGGCACCATTTTGTAATTGAGAGACCCTGATGTACCCCTACAGTGGAAATCCTCAAAAAGTGACCCCATTTTGGAAACTACACCCTTCAACGAATATATTAAGGGGAGTACTGACCACTTTGACCCCCTAAGCGTTTTACGGAATTTGGAAACACTTGGCTGTGAAAATGAAAAATTTCATTTCTTCCAATAAAATGTTGCTTTAGCCCCAAATTTTTTATTTTCATAAGGGGTAACAGGAGAAAAGCACCCCATAATTTGTTACCCATTTTCTCCTGAATACGGCAACACCCCATATGTTGTGGTAAACTGATGTGGGGGCACATGGCAGGACTCAAAACAGAAGGAGCGCCATATGGATTTTACAACACAGATTTTGATGGAATGGTTTGTGGGAGCCACAGATTTTTATTTTTTTGAGTTATTGTCTTATGTGGAGGCTCATTTTTTGCGGGATGAGCTGATGTTTTCATTGGTACAATTTTGGGGTACATAAGACTTTTTGATCGTTTGGTATTACACTTTTTGTGATTCAAGTTGAAAAAAATAGCTGTTTTGGCATGGTTTTTTAAAAATTTTTTTTACAGCATTCAACATACAATATGTCTAACATTTTTATTTTTGGAAAGTTTTACACATTAGATGCATTTTTTAACAGAATAAAATCTTTTTTTGTGTTGTTATTTTCTAAGAGCCATATTTTTTTTATTTTTTTGGCGATTGTCTCAGGTAGGGTCTAGATTTCTGCGGGACGAAATGACGGTTTTATTGGTACCATTTTGGGTTAAATACGTCTGTTTGATCGCTTGCTATTACACTTTTTGTGAGGCAAGGTGAAAAAAATGGCTGTTATGGCATAGTTTTAAAAAAAATTTTTACAGAATTCGCCTGGGGGGCTATCTCATGTAATATTTTTATAGAGCAGGTTGTTATGGACGCGGGAATACCCAATAAGTCTAAATATTTTTTTGTGTTGCCATCTTTTTTTATTTTTCCGGCGATTGTCTTAGGTAGGGTCTCATTTTTTGCAGGACAACATGACAGTTTGATTGGTACCATTTTGGGGTACATACGCTTTTTTGATCACCTGCTATTACACTTTTTGTAAGGTAAGGTGACAAAAAATGGCTGTTTTGGCACTGTTGGTTTTTTTTTCACCTGGCGGGGTGGATCATGTGATATTTTTATAAAGCCGGTCGATACAGATGCGGCGATACCTAAAATGTCTATTTTTCTTTTTTCCCTATTTTTTACAATTTGTTTTACTTTATTTTGTGAAAAGGATGCTTTTTTAACTTGAAATTTTTTTTGTAAAACTTTATTTGTTTTTCTCTTTTTTTCACTTTCTTTTTTTTACACTTTTTAAACTTTTAGGGGTCTGATCCCCTTTACAATGCATTACAATACTTCTGTACTTTTGTCCATTGTCTATAGGCAGCTGTATTTAAAATTGATAGCCATAAGAAAAAAAAGTTTATTGTTTTTTTTTAGCTGACCATATACACAACACATTTTTGATAAAGTGTTTCTTTATTTTGAAAAATGTTTTCTGTTACATTATCATATCCTTCTTCTTGCCGCTGGCGATAGATGGAAACAGACCCCTAACCTTTCTATTGAAGTATTAAAAGTCTCAGATATCTATATAGATGAAGGTCTTTACAGCAGAATGGAATTGGGTGCAAACACCTAAGCAACTCTCCCACAAAGCAGTCGTGGTGGACAAGTCATATCTGCTCTTCAGACAATAGACACTGCTGTGTTATTGGTGAAATCAAGAGTCACTATGCCTGAGAGACAACACAAGGCGTTGTCCCCTGAGGAGCACACTTGTGAACACATGATTGATGATGCTTCCAGACCTGGGGGGAGCCACTGCCTGCGGTGACCTGAATCGGCCAAAAAATTTAATTTAGGTACAAATTGATTTTACCTGAATTGAAAATGCTTTAAATACCTGGAATCTCTCTCTCATTCTCTCTCTGTAAATATTCTACAAAATTGTGTTTTTATCATCTTAGAAAAATGTTCCATAAGTTCTTTTTTTTCACCGATTGCTACCGCTAATTAAAGTGAATATCTAATTCCCTCAAAATTGGATCAATATTGGTAATTGATAAGAGTTGTGAAGGTAATCAGTACCAATTAGCTCCTGGCAAGTTAATTAAAAGGAACTGCCTTTATAGGTAATTTAGACATCATAAAAGAGGAGTCTACCAGTCAAAACAACCTGTGCCAAAGAAGAGACTCGTTCTGGTGAATGTGAATCCACCTTATATTCTTAAGAGTGACCACCTCATATTGCTACATTCCCCCTGCTTTTTTATGGATCTCTTTTTCATTGAATTTTTAAGGGAGTTGGGTGCCTTTCTAAAGAAAAAAAAAGTATACAAAGTGCTGTATTAGATTACTGGTGATGAGTAATTGATCCAAGGATTTAGTCTGATTGTTGCATCTGAAGAGAGGAAGGATTATGGTATATTGGCATCTACTTTACTTTGGCTTTAGTTTTGTTTCATCTGGATTAACACAGCAAGAAAATAATAGGTTGACTGTGATTGAATTGTTTTTGTTTTTTTTTAAATCAACTAGTATGTTTTCACAAGAGAAAAAGAAGAAAATGATACAAGAGAAAGAGGAAGCCGTCAAGTGGAAAAGGAAGAGAGGGAATAAGGGGTATTTGAGGAGAAAGGTTATACAAAAGCAACTTTAGATTTTCGGTCACATTATTAAAGACAATAAATATATTTTTTTTTTTAGAAAATTCCTAACCACACAAGTGCATCTGTAAAATTTTTTTTGAAAGGTACAATTATGAATATTTTTCAGCTACACTACTTCAAATATTAATATGGAATATTTCAGATGTGTGAAATTTTAGTTCTGTATTAAGCTAATGATTTTCTCCTATTAATTTGGCACATTGAGTATTGTGTATCTACTCAACACATCATGGTCATCCATTGTTAAGTAATAATAAACTGTACTAAACAAGTAAAGGTGTCCATAGACGTTAAAAGGGAACTTGTCATCAACTTTATCCTGACTGCACTGAGGGCAGCATAAAGAAGTGATATAAATTTTGATTTCAGCAGTGTGTCCTAGGGAAAAAAATAAGGAAAAGTCTGTCAATCATCAGCAGGTGTCAGGGAGAGCAGGAAGTCATGAATAACCATGACTCCTCTCAGGCAGCCGTGACACTTTTCTAGGCCGCAATAATTATGAATAAAGATTTGAAAGATTAAGTTTAAAAAAATCGGATTTGGCGGCTTCGCCAAACTTTGATAAGAAATTTGATTTGTTACAAATTAATGTGTGACAAATCACTATGTTTTTAAAACCCTATTCGACCTATCAATCAATGGTACCATTTTTAGCAATCGTTGAGACAGAAGTGCACCCATCTAACGACCGTTAAAAACAGTAATATGCTAGTGCAATATGGTCTTCTGGGCTTTTTAAAAAAAAATCACTCCACTTGCTTGTGCAGATGCAGTCCGCTTTTTTCTTGAGTGGAAAAGACCTGCCGAAGGACCTGCGCTGAGCGTTATGTTCTCACCACGTGCTCCCAGCATGATCATGTGATGACTTCATCACTGGGAGCATGTGATGATTTAATCACTCTCAGCGCAGGTTCTTCGACAGGTCTTTTACATTCAAGACAGGAGCGGACTGCCTCTGCAAGAGCAAGTGGATGAGGTGAGTTTTTTTTTTCAGTTCTTTCTAAGACAACTCTAGCCGCCATTTTAGGAAAAATTGTCAAAAAGTGAACAGCATGATGAGGAAGACTGTTTAAATATCAATTCGCATTGAACCACAAAAGTTATTGGATAATTCATGGATCAAACACCTGTTGTGAATTTTGCAGTTAAGCTCCTTTTTAGAGAACAGCAAGTTGTGCAAAAAGTACATAAACACTGAACAGTTGGACATGTGCATTCAAAAGTTTAGACAAGGTCACATTAAGTTCACCTGTAAAAGTTAGAGTGCTTTTTGTGTTTATACATTGATACCATGATACAATATGTAAAAGAGATATATGTGTTTAGATAGATGAATAGATAGATAGATAGATAGATAGATAGATAGATAGATAGATAGATAGATAGATAGATAGATAGATATCATACTGGGTAAAGTATGTAACAGTCATCCTAGGTCTTGAAAGTTTCAGCAAGCTCCCCATCAACCAGTTCACAACATAACATCTGGCCAACACCCATATACTACAAAGGTAGTCACATGATATGATCTTACCCTGTTAATGTCCTTAATAAAGCTAAGCTCTTTGCTATATGCCCAGATTTATTTAGCTTCCTAGCGCCTTCTAAAGGCTGTCAGTATGCTGCACGCATGTACAGTTACTTCAGACCTCAACAATGTGACCTGGTACCACGAACCAACTTCATTACAAGGAAATAATTGGAAAGAACTACTAAAATAAAGCTTGCCACTAAAGATGAGCAAATCAATTCTATAGGTTCAGAATTTGCATATTACAAAACCATTTCATGTTATATATACCATTATATGTATATACAGCAGTGTACCAATATGTGGGGTACAAGGTAGATGAAGTGTGTACAGATATATAGTATATATAGCAGTATACTGATATGTTTGGTGGGAGATGTAATTTATACCTCTGCTGTATATACTGGCCAGGAAGGGGCTATGAATGGGCCATGGAAGCCCAATTTAGATTCCTGGGGCCCAATGATTTCTATGTATGCCCTGGTCAATTGTTTGCAAATGGGAAACAACGTTTCTCTTATATACTTGTTTTTAAAAGAAAGTGAAGAAATAACGATGTTTATCTTTAGCATGAATCTATTCAACAACTCTTAAACTGCACTGTCAGTTGGCTATAATGATTAATGTTCCTATATTCATTTAATAAATCTACCTAAGCTGTGTTCCCTGCCTGATGAAATAGAAAAGGAAGAAAGAAAGTTTTTGAATCAATACCTTTTGAACAGTGAGCTCACAGTGAATGACTATTTATGAATAGAGATGAGCGAGCATACTCGTCCGAGCTTGGTGCTCGTTCGAGTATTAGGGTACTCGTAAGTGCTCGCTGCTCGGACGAGAATCTCGCCATGCTCGAGGAAATGACAACTTCCGCATCGTGCTTTTTTGGCGCCTAAAAACACAGCCAATCACAAGCCAGGAGACTCTGCGTACCACCCAGCATCACGTGGGGCCCTTACATGTCGATAGCAGGGGTTGGCTGGCCTGATCAGGTGACCCTGGAATATACTACCGACTGGCCGCGGTGCTTGGCTCAGATGCCGTCTGGATGTCGTTAGGGATAGAGCTGCTGCCTTTCAGGGACAGTGTTAGGGCCTGCATTTAGTTGTCTGTTAGGCAGGGATCACCCACAAAGAACCCAACAGCCCTTCTAAGGGCTAGAAGACTTTTTTTTTTGTCACTTGGCTGGCTGGCACTAGTAGTGCAGCTATCGCCATATCTAACCTTGTTTTTTTTCTTTTATTGTTCTATCTCAGTGATACAAATCCATTTCACTCAGCTGCGTGTAACCTTTCTGTGTGTCACAGTTCAGCACTGACTCACTCCAATCCATGTATACTGTCCAGGTGACACTTTCTGTACGTCACAGAATACAACCAAGTCATTTGCTACCAATATCATCTACAGCTTGATCCAGAAAACTCTCTGTGCGACATTTTCTGGGTCGCAGACTAAATAGCCACCGTTAACAGGGTGTCAGTCAGTTCTACCATATTTCCTGAACGTCACGTTCCCAAAAAAACAAAATATAAAAAAAAAAATTATTTTTTCAGTTGTTTTAGCTCAGTGATACAAATGCATTTTACTCAGCTGCGTGCAACCTTTCTGTGTGTCACAGTTCAGCACATTCGCTCCGATCCGTATATACTGTCCAGGTGACACTTTCTGTACGTCACACAATACAACCAAGTCATTTGCTACCAATATCATACCCCTTGATCCAGAAAACTCTCTGTGCGACATTTGTCTGGGTCGCAGACTAAATAGCCACCCTTAACAGGGTGTTAGTCAGTCCTACCATAGTTCCAGCACGATACATTCCCAAAAAAACAAAATTGTAAAAAAAATATAAAAAAACAAATATTAAAAAAAAATATTTTTTCAGTTGTTTTAGCTCAGTGATACAAATCCATTTTACTCAGCTTTGTGTAACCTTTCTGTGTGTCACAGTTCAGCACATTCGCTCCGATCCGTATATACTGTCCAGGTGACACTTTCTGTACGTCACACAATACAACCAAGTCATTTGCTACCAATATCATCTACCGCTTGATCCAGAAAACTCTCTGTGCGACATTTGTCTGGGTCGCAGACTAAATAGCCACCGTTAACAGGGTGTCAGTCAGTCCTACCATAGTTCCTGCACGTTACGTTCCCAAAAAACAAAATTGTAAAAAAAAATATAAAAAAACAAATATAAAAAAAAATAATATTTTTTCAGTTGTTTTAGCTCAGTGATACAAATCCATTTTACTCAGCTTTGTGTAACCTTTCTGTGTGTCACAGTTCAGCACATTCGCTCCCATCCATATATACTGTCCAGGTGACACTTTCTGTACGACACACAATACAACCAAGTCATTTGCTACCAATATCATCTACCGCTTGATCCAGAAAACTCTCTGTGCGACATCTGTCTGGGTCGCAGACTAAATAGCCACCGTTAACAGGGTGTCAGTCAGTCCTACCATAGTTCCTGCACGTTACGTTCCCAAAAAAACTAAATTGTAAAAAAAATATAAAAAAAAAATATAAAAAAAAAATATTTTTTCAGTTGTTTTAGCTCAGTGATACAAATCCATTTTACTCAGCTTTGTGTAACCTTTCTGTGTGTCACAGTTCAGCACATTCGCTCCGATCCGTATATACTGTCCAGGTGACACTTTCTGTACGTCACACAATACAACCAAGTCATTTGCTACCAATATCATCTACCGCTTGATCCAGAAAACTCTCTGTGCGACATTTGTCTGGGTCGCAGACTAAATAGCCACCGTTAACAGGGTGTCAGTCAGTCCTACCATAGTTCCAGCACGTTACGTTCCCAAAAAACAAAATTGTATACAACCAGAATACAACCAAGTCATTTGCTACTAGAGATGAGCGAGTAGTGAAATATTCGAAAGTTCGAAATTCGATTCGAATAGACCGCGATATTCGACTATTCGACCGAATATCGAATCCCATTAAAGTCTATGGGAAAAAAATGCTCGCCACTTGGAAATCTCAATTCGACCACTTGGAGGTCACCAAGTCCACCCTGAAACCTCAGAAAAGGATGCCAACACTGCTGGAATGCAACTGGGACAGCAGGGGAAGCATGTCTGGGTGCATATAACGCGCCCAAGTCGCACTATTACGCCACTATCACAGCCTCTCAACAATACACTCCAAAGACAATATAACCTCTCTGTAAAGTGAGACCATACAAGGAAACCTTCTTTCCTCTACATTGCCATGGACCCCAAGCCAAACTAGTCAAAAAAGAAGATAAAATTCTGCACCCCTTAAAATCACGTTGCCTATGACAACCACAGATGGCATAGGCAAGGGGGAAAGCAATCAAGCCATCACTATTTTTCCCTCTGTGCCATCCCTGCCTTGCCCAGGCACATGTCCCAAAACATCATCCACACCCGAGTAACACGGTTACTGCAAAAGGCCATTTGACCACCAACACTTTGGTTTGAGGCCGGGGATGCTACATCTCCCTGACAGCACACTGGGTGAATGTTGTGGAGGCGGGGACGGGCAAACCTGCTACCCCCACCCAAGTTTTGGGCCTTGGTTCTGTCTGGATTTCCGCAACCCTTACAGACAGCTCGGCAAACCCCTCCTTCTCCTTCTAGATTTGTTAAATCTGTCCACCACCCAGTCAAGTTCACAAAGTCCAGTCTCGTCGATAGCCTGCAGAAACTGCAGGGACCTCACTCTGACCCTCCTTCCTCCCACCCTGCCCAATGTTATCAACCCAGTGTTCCCACCCATGCAAGAATCGCAGGAGCTATCTGAGGATTTTGTTTGTTCTGATGCCCAAACACTGGAGCAAGCTCCATCTCTAGCTGATGGTGGTGTGGAACGGGCACTAAAGTGTAAAATGATTAGGGACGATGATGAGACACAGTTGCCAGCAAGGGAGGCTGTTGGAGCAAAGTGAGGCAGTGTAAGAGGAGGTGGTTGAGTATGACGAAGTCAGTGACCCGACCTGGCCCAGTGTCATGTCTAGCAGGTAAAGCAGTGGGGATGTTCAGGGATGCTTAGGACCGCAAAAGGCAGGAAGAGGCCGTGGGCTGGCCAGAGGCTCATGGAGAAGGCAGGCTAGAGCCCGCAGGGCCGCATCTCTTCCCTATAACAGGCCCCCACACAAAGCTCTCCCATCGAGGGCTCTTAGGTCCTTGTTGTGAAAATATTTTAATGAGTGCGCAAAGTTAGCTTGAGGTGAGCCCTCGAAAAAATTATATGGAGGCCCAAGAGGTGAGCCCTCGAAAAAATTAAGTGGAGGCCAAAGAGGTGAGACCTCTTAAAAATTGTATTAAGGCCCAAGAGGTGAGCCATAATAAAAATTGTTTGTAGGCCCAAGAGGTGAGACCTCTTAAAAATTGTTTGTAGGCCCAAGAGGTGAGACCTCTTAAAAATTATGTGGAGGCCAAAGAGGTGAGACCTCTTAAAAATTGTTTGTAGGCCCAAGAGGTGAGACCTCTTAACAATTGTATTAAGGCCCAAGAGGTGAGCCATAATAAAAATTGTTTGTAGGCCCAAGAGGTGAGACCTCTTAACAAATGTATTAAGGCCCAAGAGGTGAGCCATAATAAAAATTGTTTGTAGGCCCAAGAGGTGAGACCTCTTAAAAATTGTTTGTAGGCCCATGAGGTGAGCCATGAGAAAAATTGTTTGTAGGCCCCAGAGGTGAGACCTCTTAAAAATTATGTGGAGGCCAAAGAGGTGAGACCTCTTAAAAATTGTTTGTAGGCCCAAGAGGTGAGACCTCTTAACAATTGTATTAAGGCCCAAGAGGTGAGCCATAATAAAAATTGTTTGTAGGCCCAAAAGGTGAGACCTCTGAAAAATTGTTTGTAGGCCCAAGAGGTGAGACCTCTTAAAAATTATGTGGAGGCCAAAGAGGTGAGACCTCTTAAAAATTGTTTGTAGGCCCAAGAGGTGAGCAATGAGAAAAATTGTTTGTAGGCCCAAGAGGTGAGATCTCTTAAAAATTATGTGGAGGCCAAAGAGGTGAGACCTCTAAAAAATTGTTTGTAGGCCCAAGAGGTGAGCCATAAATATTTTTTATTTTTTTTACGGAGCAATTCTACGGCGGTAAAGGAGGAGGAGGAGGAGGTGGAGGAGGAAATGGCACTTCATACAGATGGCACTTCACTTTTGGCTGCTTTCCACTGTTGGAGAAGCAAAGTCCGGGTCAATCCACTTGCTGTTCATTTTGATTAGCGTCAGCCTGTCGGCACTGTCGGTTGACAGGCGGCTGCGCTTATCGGTTATAATGCCCCCGGCTGCGCTGAACACCCATTCTGATAGCACGCTGGCGGCAGGGCAGGCAAGCACCTCCAAGGCGTACAGGGACAGTTCCAGCCACGTGTCCAACTTGGAGACCCAGTAAGTGTAGGACGCCGAGGGATCGGGGAGGACAGGGGTACGGTCTGCCAGGTACTCCCGCAACATCCACCGATACTTGTCCCTCCTGCAGATAGCGGGCCCCGCAGTGATGGAAGTTGCACGAGGGGGTGCCATGAACGTGTCCCACACCTTGGAGAGTGTTCCCCTGGTGGCTGTGGGCCTGATCGATGTTGTGGCACTCTGGGAGACCCTCTCCTCTCTGCCGCCAGCGATGGTGGGTGGGAAAATCTCCATCATGTTCTGCACGAGTTCCCTCTGGTATTCCAGCAATCGATTTGTCCTCTCCTCTACCGGAATAAAAGAGGAGACGTTATCTTTATACCGGGGGTCCAGGAGTGCGAAGACCCAGTACAGTTTGTTTCTCCACTATCCGGACAACACGTGTGTCCCGGGAAAAGCAGCCCAGCATGAAGTCAGCCATGTGTGCCAGACTCTGAATAGGCATGACGTCACTGCCCCCACCAGAAGGATCACTTGCCATTTCCTCCTCTTCCGCCTCCTCTCCGCCCCATCCGCGCTGAACCAATGGGACGCACACAGCCTGACTGCTACCCTCGCCGCCAGCATCCTCCTCCTCTTCCACAGCCACCTCCACGTCGTCCTCCTCCTCATCCTCCTCCTCCTCCTCCTGCAACTGCCACCGTGAAGCAGACAAAAGTGTGGTCTGACTGTGTAGCTCCATTGCGTCTCCTCCTACCCCCGTCTCCTCTGCGTGCAATGCGTTCTCCCTTATTGCGATGAGCGATTCTTTAAGGACGCATAGGAGCGGGATGGTTACGCTCACTATAGCGTCCTCGCTGCTGACCTTCTTGGTGGACTCCTCAAAGATGCGCAATACATCACATATGTCTGCCATCCATGGCCACTCGTGGTTGGCAAACTGAGGGAGCTGAGTTGGAGGCACGCGTGGATTCATAATCTGGTACTCCATCAATGCTCTCTGCTGCTCACACACCATGGCCAACATGGAATAGGTGGAATTCCAGCGAGTCGGCAGGTCGCACAACAGCCGATGTTCAGGCAAATGGAGGCGTTGCTGGAGTTTTTTTAAGCTAGCAGCAGCTACAGTTGACTTCCGAAAGTGAGCGCACAAGCGCCGCACTTTCACCAGTAGCTCTGCCAGGTTGGGGTAAGTCTTTAGAAATTTTTGGACTACCAGATTAAAAACGTGGGCCAGGCATGGTACGTGATCGAGTTCGGCAAGCTCCAGAGCCGCCACCAGGTTACGGCCGTTATCGCACACGACCATGCCTGGTCCTAGCTGCAGCGGCGACAGCCACATCTCCGTCTGCTGCAATATGGCGTCCCTCACCTCTGGGGCGCTGTGCTTCCTGTCGCCCAAGCTGATGAGCTTAAGCACCGCCTGCTGACGTCTCCCCGCGCCAGTGCTGCAACGCTTCCAGCTAGCGGCTGAGGGCGATGTTAAGGCAGAGGAGGAGGAGGGGGAGGGGGGTGGTAGGTAGGCCGTCTCTGTTTGCGACCCCGTCCCCGCTTCCACTACATTCACCCAGTGTGCCGTCAAAGAGATGTAGCGTCCCTGGCCGCAAGCGCTTGTCCACGAGTCGGTGGTCAAGTGGACCTTTGCGCTGACTGCGTACCTCAGGGCCCGCCTGATGTTACGCGACACGTGCTGGTGCAGGGCGGGGACGGCACTCCGGGAAAAGTAGTGGCGGCTGGGGACGGAATAGCGAGGTGCGGCAGCCGCCATCAGGTCACGGAAGGCCTGCGTCTCCACAAGCCTAAACGGCAACATCTCCAGGGCCAGCAGTTTGGAGATGTGGCAGTTTAAGGCTTGGGCTTGGGGGTGACTCCAGGCGTACTTCCGCCTGTGGTCGAACGCCTGCGAGATGGACAGTTGATGGGACGAAGAGTGCGATGATGCGGGGGAAGGGGAGGCTGAAGGAGAAGGCCCCAAAGTAGCCGAGGCAGAGGCAGATGTGGAGGTGTCCTGGCTGGAGGTCTGGACCGCAGTGGCAGCACACAATAAAGGGGAAGAGGCAGTGGCAGGAAGACCTTGCGCAGGTTGTATTGCGTTTGCTCTCTCCCACTCAGCCCAGTGCTTGACTTCCAAGTGACGCCGCATGCCTGAGGTGGTCAGATTGCTCTTCTCAGAGCCCCTACTCAGTTTTGAGTGGCAGAGTGTGCAAACCGCGCTCAGTTTGTCATCCGCACAAACATTAAAAAATCTCCACACCACAGAAGTACGAGGCCTCGATGGGGAGCTTCGCGCAACTGCCCGCTGCCGGGAACAGCTTCGGCCCTGCTGGCTGTGGCCTCACTTCTCTGTCTGGACTGTCCTCTGCCTCTGGACTTCCCTCTGCCTGTGGACATCCCTCTGCCTCTGGACATCCCTCTGCCTCTGGACATCCCTCTGCCTCTGGACATCCCTCTGCCTCTTGCTGCCTTTTCGGTGCTGCGCAGACCACCACCTCTCCACTGCTTTCCCCGCTGGACATCACCCCTGGCCAAGTGGGGTCGGTCATTTCGTCATCCACCACCTCCTCTTCCACTTCCTCACTCTGCTCCTCCTCCTGCCCACTGGACATTCCAACAGCCTCCCTTGATGGCAACTGCGTCTCATCATCATCATCGCTCATGATAACAGATGCTGGTTCAGGGTCCACATCAGCAGGAGATGGCGAATACTCAAGTGGTTGGGCATCACTACAAACAAATTCCTCTGGTAGCTCCAGGGATTCTTCCGGCACATCTGAAAAAGGACCCGAAAAGAGCTCCTGGGAGGGGTCAATGGTGGGATGACTCTGTTGGCCAGGTGTGGAGGAAGGAGGGTCAGAGTGAGACTGTGTGGATGACTGGCTGGTGGACAACTGTGTGGGAAGCGCTATCGGCTATCCATTGCACCACCTGTTCAACCTGCTCAGGCCTCAACAGCGGTGTAACCCGCCCGCCTGCTTAACTGTCCCATGAAGGCAGGGATTCTGGATGAGTGGGATCCTGGCTGACCCTCACCAGCACGCATTGTATCCCCACTGGCTTCAACAAGGCCACCAACAGCATTTCCGCGCCCCTGTC
>ONZH01006851.1:0-21501 GCA_900303285.1 Rhinella marina | reverse complement strand
CACACCTCAGCTGCTGCAGAACCTCATAATACACACCTCAGCTGCTGCAGAACCTCATAATACACCTCAGCTGCTGCAGAACATCATAATACACACCTCAGCTGCTGCAGAACCTCATAATACACACCTCAGCTGCAGAACATCATAATACACACCTCAGCTGCTGCAGAACAATACACACCTCAGCTGCTGCAGAACATCATAATACACACCTCAGCTGCTGCAGAACCTCATAATACACACCTCAGCTGCTGCAGAACCTCCTAATACACCTCAGCTGCTGCAGAACCTCTAATACACACCTCAGCTGCTGCAGAACCTCATAATACACACCTCAGCTGCTGCAGAACCTCTAATACACACCTCAGCTGCTGCAGAACCTCCTAATACACACCTCAGCTTGCTGCAGAACATCATAATACACACCTCAGCTGCTGCAGAACCTCATAATACACCTCAGCTGCTGCAGAACCTCATAATACACACCTCAGCTGCTGCAGAAACATCATAATACACACCTCAGCTGCTGCAGAACATCCTAATACACACCTCAGCTGCTGCAGAACCTCTAATACACACCTCAGCTGCTGCAGAACCTCCTAATACACACCTCAGCTGCTGCAGAAACCTCATAATACACACCTCAGCTGCTGCAGAACATCATAATACACACCCTCAGCTGCTGCAGAACCTCATAATACACACCTCAGCTGCTGCAGAACCTCATAATACACACCTCAGCTGCTGCAGAACC
Organism: Rhinella marina; assembly: GCA_900303285.1. NCBI lineage: Eukaryota > Metazoa > Chordata > Amphibia > Anura > Bufonidae > Rhinella > Rhinella marina. The sequence continues at coordinate 20,747 of ONZH01006851.1, read as the reverse complement.
TCCTAATACACACCTCAGCTGCTGCAGAACCTCATAATACACACCCTCAGCTGCTGCAGAACCTCATAATACACACCTCAGCTGCTGCAGAACCTCAATAATACACACCTCAGCTGCTGCAGAACCTCATAATACACACCTCAGCTGCTGCAGAACCTCATAATACACACCTCAGCTGCTGCAGAACCTCATAATACACACCTCAGCTGCTGCAGAACCTCATAATACACCTCAGCTGCTGCAGAACCTCAGAACATCTAATACACACCTCAGCTGCTGCAGAACCTCATAATACACACCTCAGCTGCTGCAGAACCTCCTAATACACACCTCAGCTGCTGCAGAACACCTCCTAATACACACCTCAGCTGCTGCAGAACCTCATAATACAACACCTCAGCTGCTGCAGAACCTCATAATACACACCTCAGCTGCTGCAGAACCTCGTAATACACACCTCAACTGCTGCAGAACCTCATAATACACCTCAGCTGCTGCAGAACATCATAATACACACCTCAGCTGCTGCAGAACCTCATAATACACACCTCAGCTGCTGCAGAACATCATAATACATACCTCAGCTGCTGCAGAACATCATAACACACCTCAGCTGCTGCAGAACATCATAATACACACCTCAGCTGCTGCAGAACCTCATAATACACACCTCAGCTGCTGCAGAACCTCATAATACACCTCAGCTGCTGCAGAACCTCATAATACACACCTCAGCTGCTGCAGAACCTCATAATACACACCTCAGCTGCTGCAGACACCTCAGCTGCTGCAATACACACCTCACTCTGCAGAACCTCCTAATACACACCTCAGCTGCTGCAGAACATCATAATACACACCTCAGCTGCTCCAGAACCTCATAATACACCTCAGCTGCTGCAGAACATTATAATACACACCTCAGCTGCTGCAGAACATCATAATACACACCTCAGCTGCTCCAGAACCTCATAATACACACCTCAGATACTGCAGAACATTATAATACACACCTCAGCTGCTGCAGAACCTCATAATACACACCTCAGCTACTGCAAAACCTCATAATACACACCTCAGCTGCTGCAGAACCTCATGATTCTCACCTCAGCTGCTGGTGTGTATTACGAGATTCTGCAGCATCTGAGGAATGTATTATGAGGTTTTGCAGCAGCTGGTGGACGTCTCTTTTATATTACAGTATATTATTTTTTCTACATCACGTGGAACATACACATATAAGGAAGTATTACCATGTGTCAGTCACAACACTTCAGGCTTCTATGGTATGTACCCTACAGAAATATAATCTAAATAAGAACGAGCAACAAGGGGTTAACGGCAACGTCGGTTTATTTTCACAACACCACACTCCACGTGACCACTAGCCACGCCCCCCGGGGCCTCTCCAAACTGCTCTAGTTCAATGGCGGCCGGTGAGACACTCAAAACCAGCCACGTATCTATTGCCACCCTTACCCAATCACAGCGCTCCCTCTCCTCTGCGTCCCGCCCTCGCCCTCTGTTGACGTTATCAGTAACCAATAAAATGAGAACTACTCACTAAATCCTTCGTCCAATCAGTTTCTTTGAAAATTAAGCAATTCTATTGGTTGTTCTGATTTCGCAGAGAAAAAATTAGTAAACAGTAGGAAGCGATGGAACGACGTGATTGGCTGATGGGTGATAGGCCCTCAGAGAACATCCCATGAGGCCTTGCGTGGTCGCCTGACAGCGCTTTGACTCATTCACCAATAGAGTCAGGCTAAGTTTGTTAGTGGGCGGGGACGCTGACAGGAGAGTGATATGTTCAGCGACCAATAGGCGTACGCTGTGTCATCTCTGTCCCTGGCTATTGGTTCTTAGCTTTTTTAGAGGCGGGACTTATGCCAGCGCTCTCGGGGGGAGTAGTCTATAACTATAGAGGTGTCATGGCGGCGCGGAGGGTGGACGTGTTATGAGGTGGTGACGCTTTGGCGCTTCGTTCAGATGTTCGCTTGGCCATGGAGGCCCGGGGCCTGTGCAGCTGGTGGCCGCTCGGATTGTGTCTCACTGCGCTGCTGCTGATACGAGCGGCAGCTGCCGGGCTGGTGGAGCAGGGAGCTCCAGGGAGAGAAGAGGGATACCCATGGGAGGAGCAGGACGACCGCCGCAGCAGCCTCAGCTCTCTGGCGCCCGGCCTCGGGGCTGCTGCGGCCTTTCCGGCTGGAGATGTGATCGTGGAGGACGATGAGTCCGGGGCCGAGCAGGAGGAGAGCGGCCGGGAGGAGAGCAGACCCAGGTGACCGTGCCGGACGTTTCCATAGTAACCGTGCCAGGCTGCCACCTGGCACCCGTCTTCTGCTGGGCCTCATACCCTGGGTGTACATTAAGCTGTCACCAGCCTATACGCAGACTACAACTCCTAACAGGATATGATCAGTGCTGGGAGTTGTAGTTTTTACTACTGGTGTGCCAAGGTGTTGCATAGCCTTTAATGGGCTCTGGTGGGCACAGTGCCTAGGCTGCACCGGTTGGCACTGTGTTGCCATTGGGTATGGTGCTATATTATGCAGTGTGGTCTACAACATTGGCTGAGACTACAACTCCCATCAGGATGTCCCTGTATGCCAAGGTGTTACATGGTTATACCTGGCCATAGGGGCCTCTGGTGGGCACAGTGCCTAGGATATTTTGGGTGGCACTGTGTTGCCGTGTTATACTATGCAGCATGGCCTCCAAATTTTGCTGAGACTACAACTCCCATCAGGCTGTCGCTGTATGCCAAGGTGTTGCATGGTTATGCCTGGCCATAGGAGGCTCTGGTGGGCACAGTGCCTAGGCGGCATTGTGTTGGCATTGGGTATGGTGCTATATTTTGCCACATGGCCTCGATCCTTTGCTGAGACTACAACCCCCATCAGGATGTCACTGTATGCCAAGGTGTTGCGTAGTTTATACCTGGCCTAGTGGGTTGCTTTGCCTTCAGGTGGGCACAGTTGCTATATTATGCTGCAAGGCCTCCAACCTTTGAGACTACAACTCTCATCAGGATATCAAAGTGTGCCAAGGCACTGCATGATGGATATTATCTGCAGACTGATGGCTTGCATTGACTTCTGGTGGTCAGAGACAGTCCATTGGTGCCAACTAGTATGATTCTGTTTTATGCAAAGCTGGACTACAACTCCAAGCAGGATGGCCTCAATGCTGAGAGTTGTAGTCTTGCACAAGACTCTAGGAGCCCGAGATCCTTTAGAAAACACCTCAAAGAGTTATCTGGGGATGAGCTGGGAGCAGCTGGTGCTCGTGTCTGGGGGCACAGCGGGTGCAGGCAGGGTGTTAACCCCTCTCTGTGGGCTCACGTGATACAGCGCAGTGTGCGTCTGCTGACCCGGATGTTGGGAGTATTCCAGGTCTGCAGCGGATGCCTCTGCCCGGACATGCTCCTAGTGAATGGAGACCGTCATAGTTGTCATGTTCCCATCCACGTCTCCTGGAGCGTCTGTGCCCCTGGCATCGTGGTGGTGGAGGCCTAACGTAAGGGCGATCAGTCGTCGTGCCCTACCGCAGTGAACTCTCATAACCGTCAGTCTCCGAGGTTTTTCCTGAAGGTCCGCTCCCTCACCAGCGACTTATCTGCTAATCCAGCTCCTATAGATAGCCCTGGGGTCTGGGGGTCAACAGCTGCTGTGAAACTACAACTCCCAGCATGCTTGGCCCTTCTTAGAACTCCTTTAAAAGGGAAGGGACCATGCTGGGAGTTGTAGTTTCCGAACACCTGGAGTGCCTTGTCCAGACCTGGGGGGATGGGGGTTGACCACCAGGAAGGTGGTGGCACTGGCTGCAGGTCCATCTTAAAGGGAGTGCGCCATTCGCATCTGATTGGTGCTCTGACCCCCTGCACCGCGGCGCGCGTTGACGGTTGTCACTGCTCTGTGTGCCGCCTTCTAGTTCAATCATCCGGAATCTTCCAGCTCCAGCCCCCCCTCGTCTGTAGAACTTGTTCCGTTCCGGTTTCTACACGGCAAATATTTGCTCAGGCCGCACGTCTTGGCGGGATGTCTCGGCCGTCGGATTAGATTGTGGATAGTTTTTTTGCGCGCTCCCCTCTTCCTCTTCACCAGGTCTTGTCTGCCGGTGTTGACTCGGCTGCGCTGTGTGAGCCCGGCTATTTCTGCTCTCGCGTCCTCCCCTTGGGGGCAATTAGCCTCCGCTGTCACCGAGGACGGGCGCGCTGGGAATTGTCACCTCCTTTACTCTGGCAACCGCTTCAGTCAAACCTCCGGCCTTGGCGATGGGATCCGTCCTCGCCGGCTGTCACTCGTTCTGTGGCCCCGGTCCTATAGTCGGTCACCCAGCTTTCCCAAACACAGATTTATCTCAGACGGCTTTTAATGGGTCGATCGAAGACGAAGGGCTTAGATGTGGCCTTATCCATCCCCCCAGTGCTCGGACCCATCCCCCTCCGTTTTCGGTAAGGGGGCGCTGTGCTCCCCATCTGAATGAAGCTGCAGACGTGAGTGTCCACCGCTCTGTTCACCACGGACATCGTCTTAGGCTCCAATCACACGTCCTGTTCTTCTTTCCCGAAATCATGCGGATCCATTCATTTCAATGGGTCCTGAAAAAAAGCGGACACTGTCCGCATCCGTTGTTCCGTTCCGTTGTGCGGATCCGCAAATAAGATAGAGCTTGTCCCACTTTTGTCCGCATGTGCGGTCCGTGGTCCCGTTATAGTCAATGGGTCCGCAGAAAATGCGGATGACACGCGGAATGCATCAATGTGACATCCGCAATTGCGGATCCGTTTCCAGGAAATAAAAACTAATACCCTACCGACATATATTCCTCCTTCCGTTTTTCCGCAAAAAAAAAAAGGAACGGATGCGGATGTAGAATTGGTAAAAACGGAAGGTTTTTTGCGGAAACACGGATCTGCAAAAAACGGACCGAAAATCTGGAAAAGAAAAATACGGACGTGTGAATGGAGCCTTAGGCCATATACGGGCCTGTGCTGCCCCAGAGGACGGGAGCGCACGGGGTCACTGGTTGCTATGACGCCATGCGCTTCCTGAGGCCGCCGCCGTACAGTGAAACACGGTCGTCTGAATGGGGCCTTGATGGGACAACCCCTTTATAAATGGGTCTCTGGAGGACCTGTCCTGTTTTACAGACAACCCTTTGATATGATCGGGCGCGGTGTAATTCCTTGTTTCCCCTGTGGGGGCGCTGCAGGAATATTCAATACTTGCAGTCAGGATTCTCCATGATCGATGAGGGGCTCTGCCATCACCTTGTTGTCATCAGGCCCTTCTAACATGTAGGCGTCATTCAAAACGAGGAACCCCTTTAAATTGGCACTGGGTTGATATGGCGGGTGTCCGATGCAGGCGGCTGCGCTTTTGACGGCGTGAAACCAACCTAATGCTGTTTAAGGGGGGCGTCTGCTTGCAAACAGTCCCATTAAAGGGCGCCTGTCACCTCTCCTGTCTTAGAGCATCTCTTCTAATGACTGTGTGTAATCCCGTTCCTCTATTATTCCTACTAGAATTACCAGCAATTTGCTATGAGGGTCCAGCTGGGTGTTAGCTAGGGATGAGCAAATCGACTTCGGATGTTTCATTCGCACGAAACCTTGTTCCGATACCGTACAGTATTAGAATGTATTGGCTCCGATGAGCCGAAGTTATTACTTCATGAAGTCTCACGAGACTTCATAAATCCATTTCTACTGTAAAGAACCCGTGCAAGGACACCCGCCCCAATAGGTTACACCCAGCTGGACCTATATCGTAGACTGCTGGCAATTCATTCAAAAACTTCTAGTGGGGATAATTGAGGAACGGCACAACATGGTTATATGAAAATATGCTGTGGAATTAGTACGCGGGGAATGCAAAGAGAGAGGCGACCGCTCCTCTTTAAAGGGGGTGTTCTGAGATTACCTTACTGATCGCCTGTCCTCAGGATAGGTCATCAGTAAGTGATTGTTGGGGGGCTGACAACCGGGACCCCCGCTGATCAGCTGTTAGAGAAGGCCGCAGGGTTGGCAGTAGCGCAGCGACCTTCTCTCTCTTTCATCGGTCACATGACCTAGGAGGCAGTTAGCCCCATAAAAGTGAATGAGGCTGATCTGCAATACCAAACACGGCCACTATACAGTGTACGGCGCTGTGCTTGGTGATCACAGGAGCGCCGGTGCCTTCCCAGGTGTCAGACCCCCACCGATCAGATACTGATGATCTATCCTGAATATAGGTCATCAGTATTAAAATGTCGGAAAACCCCTTTAATATTAGAGCCGTCAGAAGTTGTGGCCCCTGAGATCCCCTCTGTGCACCAACAGCTTCGATAAATTGGGTAAGATGCAGCTTCATCAGGCGGTATGTGGTATTATATGTGGGGGACCAGGTAGCCACTGACCCAGTATGCCGTCATGTGCTTGTTTGTGACTAGACCAGGGATCGGCAACCTCCCGCACTCCAGCTGTTCTGAAACTACAACTCCCAGCATGCTCCATTCACTTCTATGGGAGATACAAGAACAGCCAAGCAGGTGTGCATGCTGGAATAATGCTTTCTGGGACTAAAAAATAATGGAATATATTTTAATAAAGTTTATTTAAACCAATGAACCTACTACATTCCATCAAAAAGTGGCTTAACTTGGCAAAGTGTCTAATTAATAAAAAACAAATCAAAAACCCCTGATATCAGCATGACCAATATAATGCAGTTAACATATTTCATATTATTCAAGTTAACTTGAATAATAAAAATAAATAAAAAATAATAAAAATAATTAAAAAAATAATAAAAAAAATAATAATAAAAAAATAATAAAAATAAATAATAAAAAATTATAAAATAATATAAAAAATTATAAAAATAAATATAAAAAAATAAAATAAATAAAAATAAAAAATAATAAAAATAAAAAAAATATAACCCACCAAGGAAAAAAAAAAGCTCCCATGCATCAATGGGAAAAACAAAAGTTATGATTCTTAGAATGCAGCGACATAAAAACTTTGCGGATTTCAGCGCTTCCTGCAGTGCCAGATTCCCGCTCCTTTTCGGCTCCTTTCTGCCGTCTTCTGCGCCTCTGCAGCCAGTGATTGCCGTCAGCGGTAATGTATCCCCAAGTACCTTGCCTCTGCTGGATGACATGCCGCTTAGGGACACCTCGCCGTTGAGGCCAGTGATTGGCTGCAGCGGTGCATGTGACCCCACCCATCCGAAAGTTGACTGGAAGACGGCTGAAGGGAGCCAAAAGTTAGGCTTCATTCACACGACCGTGTTTTGTTTCTGCGTCCTTTCCGTGTTTTTGTTTTTTTTTGTGGATAAGATACTGCAATGGGTCCTCAAAAAATACGGACAGCACACTGCGTGCTATCCGCATCTGTATGTCTGTTCCGTAGCCCGCAAAAAAGATAGAACATGTCCTATTCTTGTCCGTTTTGCTGACAAGGATAGGCATTGTTACAATGGATCCGCAGGAAAAACGGATGCCATACGGAACGTCATCCGTTGTGTTTTTTTTTTTGTTGCGGACCCCAAAACACATAGTCGTGTGAATGAAGCCTTAGTGTGGGGAACAGGTGAACGTGGATTTTTGTTAAACCGGTACTGCATCCTGGGGTTGTCATTTCCAAAGAAAAAAAAAATGCACAAAACTGGAAGACCCCTTTAACCCCTTGAATACTGGAAGTTTTTTGTTTTTGCGTTTTCATTTCTCTTCCTGTCGCCATAACGTTTTTATTTTTCTGTTCACACAGCCATATGAGGGCTTGTTTTTTGCAGGACAAGTTGTACTTTCTAATGTAATATGGCATACAATGTAATGGGATGCGGGGAAGAAAAATCCACATGGGGTGGAATGGGGAATAAAAACGCAATTTCACCACAGTTTTACCTTATATGGTAAAACGGACCCGTTCCCTTCATTCTCTGATTACAACAATATCACATTTCTATAGCTCTTCTTGTGTTTTAATGCTTAAAAAAATAAAATCTTTAGAAAAAAATATATATTATTATTATTATTATTATTTTTTTTTTTTTCTTTCCATCATCACATTCTGACCGCCATAGCTTTTTGTTACTTCTACGGAGCTGCGTGGGGGCTCATTTTCTGTGGGACGATCCGTAGTTTTTATTGACACCATTTTGGAGTGTGACGCTTTGATCTCGTTTTATGTCGGATCCCCAGCCAATCTGATATTGATGAGCTCTCCTGAGGAGGGGGGGCGATATGGGGTCCTGCACAAAGTACGGGCTCATTCACACGACCCCAACCGACTGTATCCTAGTGATTTCTGGTAATGCCATAGTACCTGGCATTAGAAAGTACAACTCGTCCTGCAAAAGCCCTCATACAGCAATGTGAACAGAAAAATAAAAACGTTATGGATCCGGGAAGAAAAATGAAAACGCAAAAACAAACATGGATGTCATGCATTGGGTATGCCTTGTCCTGTTATGTATTACTCTTCACAGAAGGGGTTAATCCCGGGTGGTGGGGGCGTGTCGGTATAGGAGGGCGTTCTGAAGGCGGCGCTGCATTAGGAGCAGCTGGCGTCTGTGGACGGGGGATTCCAGTGTCACCGATGTATCCATGGCAGACGGGGGCCGGAGAATGAACACAAGTCCCCGGGATCTGCTGAATGACCGGCTGCAGTACAATGGCTCTTCTCCGGCCGCTCGTCCTCTATGGCAGATATCTGGCTTATGTATCGGGTGACTGTATCCTTATTATACGCTCACCTTGCCGCAGGATCAGACTAATCTGTGTACAGTGGACTTCAGACTAAACCGCAGTGTTATCAGTGTGCAGCGCCGCCGAGGGGGCCGCCATGATCCAGACCCTCAGCCTCCTACATCTGTCTAGGTTTGACTTCTCTGTGCTGGACCCTGTCTGTCCTGTAGTGTTATCATTGTTATCTTGTAGTTTTTTAGAATTGTATTTTTTTTTTTATATTATGTTACATTATTGTTTTCTTACTACTAGAAAATAAGCGTCCCATGACTTTCCATTTTATTAGGAATATCTGCTCGTATTTATTAGTTGTTAGTTTAAAAATGTAGGAAATAAAGGGATATAGATAGATATATAATCGGTGTATATATCCCTTTATTTCCTACATTTTTAAATGAATCAAAACAATAAAACAAAACGAAAAATAATAAAAAATTATTTAAAAAAAAAAAAAATTATATATATATATATTATAATTTTTTTTTTTTCTATTCTGGTCAATACATAATAAATCAAAACGATAAATAAAAAATTATTTAAAAAAAATATATATTTTTTTTTTCTATTCTGGTCGATACATAATAAATCAAAACGATAAGTAAATAAATTATAAAAAAAAATTATATATATTTTTTAAAATAATTTTTTTATTTATCGTGAAAATGATTGATCGTACAATCTAGAAAATGACATGTAGAATCAATGACGTTGATCTTTTCTCTATTATAATCACAAATACGTTAATCTTCTGTAGTATAGATTGTTGTGAAACAGGAGATTTTTTTTCTTTTAAATCAAAAATATACAAGATAAAAATAATTCGAAATACTTTTTCTCTTATTTCTTCCACTTTCTATTAGTAACCATAAGATATTTTGATACTAAAGCCTATGGACACCTTTTGAGGGCGTTTTATTATTGTATTTTACTCAACGTATGTATTTTATAGTTTGCAAAAAATCCGGATGAGGTCCGTGTGCATTCCGTGTTTTGTGGAACAGAAGAGCCGGCCCCTAATAGAACAGTCCAACCTTGTCTGTAAGGCGGACAATAACAGGACATGTTCTACTCTTATGTGAACGGACACATGGAGTAACTTATGGTTATTTTGCGGACCCATTGAAATGAATGGTCTGCCAAAAAAACAGAATGGACACGGAAAGAAAATACGTTTGTGTGCATGAGCCCTTATTCTAGACAAAGTTTTTTGTTTTGTTTTTCATTTGGTTTTATCAAATTTTTCTTTTTTTTTCCCCTCTCTCTAGTGTTACTTTCAGTGACTCTTCAGGCTGTGGTCAGTCAGGGAGCAGCTCTGCCGGCTCGGTGCGTTGCCCTTATCCGTACATTCCTGACGGCTCATAGACACTCGTGTAAGGTGAATTCTTATCAAAATGACAAGTAGTTATAATGATTGTATATGAGCCGTCAGGAAAGTACAGATAAGGGCACATTCACATGACTGCACCGTGTATTGCGGATCGGCGAAACACGGATGTGGCCTGTGTAATGCATATCACGGACAAGCACAGGACATGCTCTTTATTTTGCGGGGCCGCAGAACGGAGGTACGGATGCGGGCGGCACCCGTTCCTCAAAATTGCGTAATGTATATGGACCCATTCATACGGTCGTGTGAATGAGCCCCTAGGCCTACAGATCGAATCATTGGAGCAGCTCCCTAACAAATACACTGAGCCGCAGCACGCTGTTTTCTGCAGGAACACCGACAGGGAAAGTTGCAGAAAAAAAAGTTCAAATTTTGTAATAAAAACCAATTGAAAAAATTTTTTTTTAGCCAAAATGAGTTGAATGCAATAATAAAAAAAATCTAAATTGTAGCAAAAAATGTAGTTTTTTTTTATTTTTTTAATTTAGTATTTAATTTTTTTAATTTTAGTATATAAGATGGTGAAATCTGCGCTATCGTATTCTCACCCATCTTGTCTGTTGTCCGTTAGGTCCCTGGTGATTATCAGCACATTGGACGGGAGAATAGCGGCTCTGGACGCAGAGAATCACGGCAGGAAGCAGTGGGACCTGGACGTGGGCTCGGGGTCTCTTGTGTCCTCCAGCCTTAGTAAACCAGAGGTATGTCTGCGCCCCCAGCTGTGTCCTCTTCTCTGGGAGTTGCCTTGCGTTTTCCCCGTTTCTTCCGGCATGCAGAGGCGCGAGGTACTTGAATTTGAACATTTTTTGGTCCCTTAGCCTGATGACGTGCGGGCCGTCATTTACTTCTGTCACACCTTCTACAGTCATCTACGTCCATGCCTGACGGATTTGGCTTGTATATGCCGTCAATGTCCGACAGGTGCAGGACCCACCTCTGGGACCCGCTCTTATCTCCAGAACAGGGCCCCCAAAAAGTGAAGAAGAGCGCAACCTATATGTGTGGTGGGCTCTCCATTCGTCACTATGGGAGTTCTGAAAATAGCTGAGCGAACGCCCTCGCCTGTTTTCAGAAGACCCATAGCAGTCAGTGGAGAGCGCACCGCCACCTCTCCGCTCATCGCTATGAGACTGCCGGAAATGGCAGAGCCAGCGCTCGGCTGTTTACAGTACTCTGATAGCGGTGAATGGAGGGAGAGCACGCTCTCAATCACTTCAGGGGGCCCATTCTGGAGTTGGAGCAGGTCCCCGATCTGACATTGGTGGCTTATCCTAGCGACATGCCATCAGTGTCCGAGGTGCGAGAACCACTCTAAAAATCGATAAACTCTCCTCAGGATAGGACACCAAAATCAAATCGGTATGGGTCCACTGCCGGCATCTGTTAAAGTATCGCCCTGCTCTGAAAACTGCTATGTGGCCTCTTCGTAGTAGACTAAGCACAGCGCCGTACATTGTATAGTGGCAGTGCTTGGTATTGCAGTTCAGTCCCTTTAAAGAAGAACTCCCGCAAAAAAATGTATTCCATGTTTTGCTAGAAATGTACATGATGTAATCTGTAGTGAATGTCATTTTCTTACCAGTGACTGTATTTGTGAGTTATATCTCCCTGATGTCTCTTATCTGTGTCATGTGACCAGCAATAAGACTCGCCACCTCACACAGACTTGTGTGGACAGGAAGTCTAATTCTCTATGGAAACCTCACTTTCAGTCTCATAGGAATGAATAGAGCAGTTACTGGCTTCCTGTCCTGGGTCAGTTGGAGGTCAGGGAGTTGGTCACATGACCCAGCTACAATAAGAAGAGAGGGGATAACTCACAAATACAGCCTCTGATAAGAAGATGACAATCACTACAGATTATATCACGCTCCTTTCTAACAGGTCAGAGAATAAACATTTTTGCGGGAGTTCTTCTTTAACTCCAGTGGGCTGAGCTGCAGAAATACCATTAGACTGATGGACGGGATGTCGCAAAAAAAACTTTTGCAAGTCTTTTTCATCCATAATTATGTGGTTTCGTTGTGATTTTTAACTCCATGAGGAAAATCTACCACAAATCCACAGAGAAAGTGAAAAATCTGCCCTACAGATGAGCGTCCGTGCAGGCGTTCTCCGTGTGGATGAATCTCATCACTTTCTCATCCACTTTTCTGCTCTCCATCTACATTTTTTTTCTGCCTCTTAATCTGGGTGGGAAAACTGCAGCCATTCTGGTGGGAGTGGATGTATCCTTAAAGGGGATTTCCGTGATTTCATTACTGATGACCTAGGTGATTAGTATGTGATTGCTGGGATCTGACACCAATCAGCTGTTTGAGAAGGTGCCGGTGCTCCCGTGAGCCCCACAGCCACCTCGCAGTTTTCCCTAGGCCATGTAACGACACATTCATTGGTCACATGACCTAGGTGCATTGCAGTCAGTGGGGCCGAGCGCAATACCAAGCACTGCCACTATACTATGTCGGCGCTGTGCTGTGTGGTAATCACAGAGAAGGCTGCGTGGGTGTCCTATCAAACAACTGATCAGTGGGGTCCCGGGTGTCGGACTCCCCTCCAAACCCCCCCCAGATCAGATACTGATGACCTATCAAGCAGATAGGTCATCAGTATTAGTCTTGGAAAACCCTTTTAAAGGGGTATTCCCATCACAGATATTTATGGCAGACCCTGTGTCTATAGTGGAAATGCACCTGTAAGGGCTGATGCACACAAACGTATTTTTTGGTCCGCGTCTCATCCGCATTTGGGTTGGATGCGGACCCATTCACTCCAGTGGGGCCATAAAAGCTTAGTGTGCTCTCCGCATCCATATGTCCGCTCTGTGGCCCCGCAAACATATAGAATACGTCCTATTCTCATCCGCATTATGGACAAGGATAGGCCGGACGTTCTGTCCTGCTGAATGCAGATGGCTGTATCTGTATTTAGCGGACTGCAAATAAGTCTATAGCTGTCTGTATGAGCCCGAAGACTAAGTGAGGAGGAATGGGGCCCTCAGGAACCCTGTTTTAATGATTGTTGGGGCCCCTAGCGAATAAGTAACACCTGTCATTTATGGCCAAAAAAAAAATGTAAGTAAATGATCTGTCCATGCGCACACCTCCATGCGCACACCTCCATGCGCACACCTCCATGCGCACACCTCCATGCGCACACCTCCATGCGCACACCTCCATGCGCACACCTCCATGCGCACACCTCCATGCGCACACCTCCATGCGCACACCTCCATGCGCACACCTCCATGCGCACACCTCCATGCAACCACCCCAGCTGACATTCCTTAAGCCAGTGTGTCCTGTGGATTGTCCCTTCTTCATGCACGGGTAGATGTCACCTGATGGATGGGCCGTTCAGGATTAGCGGCGTCTTTATCCCTGTAACGTCCGTCCTTTCCATTGACTGGAAACCACCTCAGGGATAATCCATATCTGTCCTGCGCAGGCGCTGTCGGCTTACTCAGTGACTCAGATGAGAGGATGAGGTAATGTCCTTACACCGGGAGCCTGATGTCATTCGTCCTGCAGGCGTCCTCTGCTAGACCAGTGCCCTTCATCTTCTGCGGTCCCTGGGGGCCCCGTGCAGGCGTCTCATTCATGAATATTCATCGTTCCCGGGCACCTGCGCACCAGTCATGGATCAGCCCGGGTAGTGCATTAATATACATGAGCTGCGGAGGGGGGCAGGGACGCCTCAGTGTATTCACATTAGTGTCCTAATGCCTTGTGTGTAGTACGGAGGTAACTCCTGAGGGGCACCGATATCTGTGCACTATGTGGAGGATTGCAGGGCGACTGCATAGAAGATTCTTCCCTCAGCCTTTGTGTTAAAGCTCATTTGTCACCAGGAACAGAGGATCTGTCACCTCTCCGGAGTAAATATCCCCAATGAAATCACCGTTCTGGTGCTGTGGTGTTCCTCTGTTAACCCTCATAGAAACGTACAACTACACTGACAACCGTGTTGCCATCCCATTTGTCGGTAGCGTGTGTCCTTACTCAGGCCGACAGTGTTAACAGTCATTGGACAGTGCGCGGAGCCCCTATACAAGTGAGGAGACTCCATTGTCCGTTTCTTCACACATTTGCAGGAGGAATAACATAGGAACGGGACAATATAGAGTTGTAAGGAACGATGCTGCAGCATTGGTATTTTATGAGAAATACAAGTATGTATTGACTGTGAAGGACCTGCTTTTTGCTGCCCTCAGCACTGCTATTAATCTATTCTCCTGAGGCTGGGCCAGTGTTGCCAGGGGCAACACTGAAACCCAGTGCATGCGATAGATATATATCTATCTATCATTTATTTAATTTATATATAATATAGATAGCTATAGATATATATTTCCCCTTTGCCCTACATCCCCCACCAATGTGTCTCCTTTCCCCTCTGACAATCATAGATATAGTCCCCAGTAATTATCCTAGTCAGTCTCCTTCCCCTTCAGGCAGTTGTAGACTATAGTGTGGAATTTATCACAAGGGTAATACTTTGGACTACTTTGCTCCACATTTATGAAATGTCGCAGATTAAGTTTGGCGCATCTTTAAGCGTTAACACGTTTGTGTCGAGATGTTATTCTAGTTTTCCTACTCCGCCCTCCTACTGGAATCAGTTTGCAACTTTTTTTTTTTTTTCAACTGTTTTGAAAAGCTGGAGTGACGCTCGTTAACGTAACTAACCACACCTACTTCCCCGCCCACTTTCGATTTGGCACAAATAAGCCCCAAAACGTCATAAATTCCTATACTCTGCAACTTTTAAAGCCAGATTTCTGGAGTGCAAGGCTTGATGAATTCTCCCCTTTCCCCCCATTGTCCACAGTAATTTTCCTAGTCAGTAGTTCTTCCCTCTTCTGACAGTTATAGATATATGGGGTCATTTATCAAACTGGTGTAACCAGAACTGGCTTAGTTGCCAAAACAAATCCGGTGGAAATGAAAGGTGAAATCTGATTGGTTGCTATGGACACTAAGCCAGTTCTACTTTACACCAGTTTGATAAATTACTTCAGTTGGCTTCATAGTTGGTCTCCTTCCCCCTCTGGCAGCTGTAATTAGTTACCATTAAGCTCTCTTGCAGACAGTTAGATAATTGCCAATGAAGCGTGACGTAGTCGATATATAAAGTACCAGGTGTCGCCATACCGTGTAAGTAAACGTAATAACTCTTGATTGACATGTAATTTTGATGATCTGTACAATAAATCTAACACTGGGTAGGACAGCCTCTAGTATGTGTACATAGATGGTATTTTCCTGCTCAGGCAGATAGGGGGCGCTCCCCTTATTGCATCCATCAACGTGACCCTGCAGCCCCTTTGCTTTCTCCCTTAGGTCTTTTGGTAATAAGATGATCATCCCCTCCCTGGATGGAGACCTCTTTCAGTGGGACCGGGACAGAGAGAGCATGGAGGCCGTTCCGTTCCACAGTGGAGTCCCTCCTGGAGTCCTCGTACAAGTTTGGCGATGACGTCGTGTTAGTTGGAGGAAAGTCCCTGACAACTTATGGGCTCAGCGCCAGCAGTGGGAAGGTGAGTGTCAGCGCTCTCAGAAGAATGAGGCTGATCCTACCCTGAGGGTGATGACATTGCGTATATATTCACGCCCTGTACACATTTTTCAGGTGAAAATACATCTGTTCGGCCATGGGCTGCCGGCGGTGGAGTGAGGAGGAGGGGGAGCAGGACGATATCCTCTTGTTACATCGGAAGCAGAAAACCGTGCGTGCAGTGGGGCCGCGAAGTGGGAGCGAAAAGTAAGTGCACCCCAGAAGAGATCATTTCATTTAAAGGGGTTGTCCAAGTTATGAAAAAAATATAGCACTGTAAATCTGATAGGCAGCAATATATAACTAAGTTAAGCAAGTTTTAGGGACAAAAAATCTTTCCTAATTTCCCTCCTTTGTTTACCTGTAATAACAATCTCTGCCCTCTCCCCCTGATCTAAGGGAATGAATACAAGTGCTGCCCTGTGTCACATGTCTGCCTGCTGGGATACTCAGCAGCATGTTGTATGTGTAGGACTACAAGTCCCAGCTGTACAATGACACTGCTGATGCACGCAGGAACTTCCCCCTACCTTTCTTGTGCAATACTTTACAGATCTCCTCCAGTGTCAGTTCTGTGTCTGCAGGATGAGGAGGGCAGATCTTATGTCTCTTCACTGCCTGCAGCTGCTCAGCAAAGCCTTGAGCACTGAATGTGTGCTATAGAAGGGGTTAAAATTTTATCTGAAAGAATCCAGGGAGAGAGCAGGGGGGCGGCGTAACCAGCACGTCTGGTGTACAGACTCTTATCTGCTTGTGCACGAAACATCAGCAGAGCAGGGAGAGAAGCTGACATCACAGGTCATGTGACCCTGAGTGAAATCTGAGAAAGCTGCAACTACAGATAAAGTAAGTGCGTTGAAAAAACATTACATTTGCCTAGTTAGAAACCTACAACGGACAAAAAAAATAACTTGGACAACCCCTTTAAGGGGGCGGTTTACTCTGATCATACCCAATGATGCAGACTGCAGTGTCTTCTCTGTAGTACCTATGAAAAGTATTACGGTGGTTTCCCAGTGATGTCCCGTATTCTAGGACAATCCGCTCCTGGCCCATGAGGTTGGTGCACCTCTCGTCGCTGCACTTGTGCCCCAGGTGCATGCACAGTGAAGCAAGGTGTGCAAGCGCTCAATGGTCTCTCCTGGACACTCTTCTCAATAACTTCAATTTTCACTTACTATTTTTTGTGGAGACAGATGGATTTGCTAAGAGCAGGTATGGCAGCTGCACATTGGTATGCGAGTGGCTTAGGGGCCCCGAACCAGGTGACAGGTTGCCTTGAGTAACTGTGCGTGACGTATTTTGTGTGTTTTAATATTGATGACCCATCCTCGGGAGAGGCCACCAGTATCTGATCGTGGGAGTCCGATACCCAGCACTTTTGAACTTTGGTGGTAAAAGGTTCTTGATTCTATTACCATGGATCATATCGCGATTCTACGATGGGATGCTCAATCTGCGGCCCTCCACCTGTTGTAAAACTACAACTCCCACCATGCCCTGCTGTAGGATGATGGCTGTAGGCTGTCCAGGCATGCTGGGAGTTTTAGTTTTGCAACAGCTGGAGGGCCGCAGGTTGGGCATCCCTGCTCTAGAGGGATTCCGTTATTCATTCCATCATAATAGAAGTCTAAGGGGAGTCCTCTCCTGCATAACGGCGATCAGACGGATCTGTTACGCAGCCCATTGACTTCTGTTATGACGGAATGAAAAACGGACTGTTTCTAAAGGCATTCTGTCATAGAATTGCGTTATGGTGCATGGTAACGGAATCCATAACGCAATTCACCTTTTGCCACCAAACGAAGCGTGAATGATATTCTCTCATCTCTACCCAGCACACCAGCTGTTTGAAGAGGTCGCAGCGCCACAGTCTCTCCCTAGGCCAGTGATGTCACGTTCATCGGTCACATGACCTAGGCTCAGCTCGTGTGAATGGGGCTGCAGTACCAAGCATGGCTGCCATCTAATGTACAGCGTGGCGCTTGGTGAGCAGCAGGGAAGTCGGGGCGCTCACTGGAGCGCCGCGGCATCTTCAAGCAGCAGGTCGGCAGGGGTGTGTTGATTTAGGATCGCCACCCATGAGATAATGACCTACCTGGATAATAGAAAACCCTTCAGTAATATCCCACCATTTTTTGTATACAGCCCATTTCTGCGTGTATTTTCCATCTTTGGATAATCTTTTAAAGTAGTTCCTCTTGATTCTTTGGAAGCTTCCACCAGGAGACTCTAGCAGTCTGGACTGGAGTTGGTAAGCAGCCCCCCGATAAGATAAGATTATAGGGGTTGTCTCCCCTCGAACACTGGTGGCAATATCGCTCCTTTTACTGTGGACGCTCAGTTCTAGAGATGTTGCAGGTCTCAGATGTGGGACTGCACCTCTCTGACACTGGTGGGACACTCCTAGCGCAGGGATGACCAACCTGCGGCTCTCCTGTCCTAGCGATCAGATACTGACTGATATCCGAGGTTGGGTCATTAATATTAAGCACACAGAAAACCCCTTTAAATACTTCACGATATGCCTGTCCTAGCGATATGCCACCCGTGGTTGGAGGTAGGACAACCCCTTTAATATCTGAGGATTGTGCCGCTACACTTCACCTCCTTTAGTAAATGAACATTTTCTTCCTTTTCAGGTGGAATTTCAGTGTCGGTCATTTTGAACTGCGTTACATCCCGGACATTGAGCCAGGCGTGGGTTTTATCGAAGGCCACGTCGAACCCACTGGTGGCACAGATGACTCTAAAATCATCGCCGACGTTGACGATCAGAGGTCGGCACTAAAGACGTTCTCATCAAGGTCTCTGGTGGCCGACTGGAAGGTCATGGCCTTTAACGCCAACTGGGGCACCTGGAGTGGAGCATCAGGTACCGGGGCGCTCCGTCTCCTATGTATTAGATGCATCATATGTGCTGGATTATGTAGGCGGCACTACTGTAGAAGTGAAGACGCATAATAGTCGTAGATCACCTTGAAGAGGTTGACCGGTCTCATTTGGAAAACTGACAACACAGGGGACTCTAGTAATGGGCATTTTTATCAAGTGAACCTTATAACAAGTAGGGCTCGCCTAAAACTGCAAAACACCTTTAACCCATTTGATACCAGCACTGTACATGTGTTTGCAGCGGGCACCATAGAGACCCGCAGCTAATGTCCGTGACCAGCAGTAATGCCGATCGCGGACATTACAGCCTTTAGATGCCGTGATCAAGTTTGATCACGGCATCTAAATGGTGGGTTAATACTGTCATTCCCGTGCGGCAATCTTGTGATTACTTCTAATAGGCTGGGCCTCTCTGAAGAGACCCAGCATATTAGACCTGCAATTCCTATTTTGGCCAGAAGGTGGCAGGCCAACATAAAAAATATAATTGCTATAATATAATTTCCTATGTTCTCTATACGAAAAGGCCCGTAATATAAAAAATATTTTTCCGATACAGTGAATGGCGTAATGTAAAAAAGTGTTTTTTGTTTTTTTTTGTTTTTTTTCTTTTCACTGCTTCTCTTACCTCAAAAAATTGAATAAAATCTAATCAAGAAGACACCCACAGCTCAGTAGATTTAATTAAACATATAAACATAAGAAGTTATGGGTCACAATATCTTGATAAAAAAACCTTTTTTTATTTTTTAGTAATTGGACATAAAAACCTAAACGTATGTGGTATCATTGTAATCGCACTGACCCAGAAAATGTAGGGCACAGGTTAGTTTTGCCGCAAAGGGAACACCGTAGGAACAAAACCCATAAATGAACTCCTTTTTTTTTTTTTTTTTTTCCCCCAATTGGACCCCACTTGAAATTTTTTTTTTCCTGTTTCCCACTACACTGTATGCCATATTAAATGGTGGCATTAGTACAACTTGTCCCTCAAAAAAACAAGCCCTCGTACGGCTATGTGTATGGAAAAGTAAAAAAGTTATGGCTCCAGGAAGTGCAAAAATTGAGGTATCCTAAGTTTTAATTTAATTTTATTTTTTTTCCTTCTAGTTCTGCACCCCCATAGCCTCGGCCTGGTTAGTCAGGGATGGGAAGGTGGTGCCCATCAGTCTATTTGATGACACAAGTTACTCGTCGGATGATGATGTCCTGGAGGATGAAGAGGACCTTGTGGAAGCTGCTAGAGGAGCCACCGAGTCCAGCTTCTACCTCGGTACGTATGATACAGTCTGGGTCTGAGGGGTCTCATGGGAAAGATGAAAATGGACCCCCCCTATGGTGCTGAACAGAAGCTCATGGCATTTCTCCTTCACATCCTTTCCGTTATCCTTGTGATTCCTGCGTAGGTTTAGTGTAGCAGATGATAGGTCCTGCTGGGGTGGGCACCTTAGTAGATTGATTCATGGTCTGCTGCTATGGCCTTTCACCCACGTCATCAGAAAATGTTTTCTCTGCTGTGATAGGGATGTACCGGGGGCAGCTGTATCTGCAGGCTTCTGTTCGGCCGTCTGAGAAATTTCCAGTTAATCCAACAGCGTTGGACACCAGGAAGGACGGTAACGCCATAATATCTCTGCCGAGGATCAAGTGGAAGCCTTTAATACGTAAGCACCTCCGTCCTATTATCCAGGCCCCCGCATTCCTTCCTTGTGATAGATATTGACCAGTAATCTGGGAGTTGTAGTTTCACACGTTAATTCTCATTCTCAGACTCTCCTTCCCGGACGCCCGTGTTGGTTGGCTCAGACGAGTTTGATAAATGTCTCAGCAATGACAAGTTCTCTCATGAGGAGTACAGCAACGGGCCCTGTCTGTGCTCCAGTACCCGTATGGTAAGTCAGCCTTCATGGTGAGGTAGTCTCCTCTAGTCATCCTACAGGATGATGTTATATCCCATCGTTATCTTGGATTTGGTTCCTGTCTTGCTCTCCAGGGCTTTATTGGTGCTTCCTTGCACAGATCCTATGGGGATAAATCAGAGAAGACATCACCACAATCAACTAGGGCAGCAGCAGAATGGGGGTGATATATCAAAACTGGTTTAAAGTAAAGCTGGCTTAGTTGCCCATAGCAACCAATCAAATTCCACCTTTCATTTTCTGAGCTCCTT
>ONZH01006850.1:0-31042 GCA_900303285.1 Rhinella marina | reverse complement strand
TTTTAGATTTCTGCACTTTAAGGTATTTATCAATCCTAGGTGACCCTGCTTCTACCTTACTCCCAGTGCGACTCTTAGGGGAAGCTAATTCTCTTTTCTACTATTTTTTGGAGCCATGGTCTTTCAACCACTCAATGCAAGCGTGGGCATATATAAGAGAAAAAAAGAACAAAGTCTCAATCATATAATAATGAGGCACGGCTCTGTATATAACGTTGTATCAAATCCTCCGGACCACCTCAGCCATATCACTACTCCTCTCCACTCCAACTCTCTTTAATAATAAGTGGCTCCTCCCAGATCCTTTTTCTTGTAAAACATAGACAATCCAAGAGTCACATTCACAAACTGTTGGATTAGAGATTAGTGGTCAAAATGGCAGATAATGCAGTACCATTAGTTGGTTAGTAAATCACAGCCAAGGCAACCAAAGGCATAAAGGTGCAACTGAAACCGGGCTTCCTCCAGCAATTCACCTCTGCAAACAAATACCTTCACCTAGCACCACGCTAGGCCACTATACATAAAGCCAGTGTCCTACCAGATGGAACGTTGGATCTGCTCCAAATTCTGGTCCAAGCAGCGCTGGATACGTACAGAAACATGGGATGCAGGTAATGCAGGTCAGTATGGATCACAAATACAGGTATAGCCTATGTCCTCCAGCAGCAGGCAAACAAGCAAACTTGCACTCTCCTGCCTCAAGCGCTCCAGCGCCGAGCAGCACAGGTGAGATAGTCTCCCGGCAACAGGCAGCAGGCGGTCAGGCATACAGACAGTCCCCCGGCTCCAGCGCACAAACGCCGAGCGGCGCGGGCAAGCAGAGCGTGGAGCAGGCGGTGGTAGGAGAGAAGGCGCGCAGAAATTTACGCAGAATGCGTAAATTTGCTTATATTTCATACGTCTCTTAAGTATAGTTAGCGGTCAAATTTTTGCGTACATTTACGAACAAAGAACTAAATGCAGGCTCTAACACTGTCCCTGTGTGTCACAGTTCAGCACACTCACTCCGATCCGTATATTCTGTCCAGGTGACACTTTCTGTACGTCACAGAATACAACCAAGTCATTTGCTACCTGTCACGTATATAGATTGATCCTAAAAATCTCTGTGCGACATTTGTCTGGGTCGCAGTCTAAATAGCCACCGTCAGTAGGGTGTCAGTCAGTTCTACGATAGTTTCTGCACGTCACGTTCCAAAAAAAACAAAAATCCCAAAAAAAATATACTAAAAAAATTAGTTTTTTGTTGTTTTAGCTCAGTGATACAAATCCATTTCACACAGCTGTGTGTAACCTTTCTGTATGTCACAGTTCAGCACACTCAATCTAATCCATATATTCTGTCCAGGTGACATTTTCTGTACGTCACTTAATTAAACCAGACTGAACAAGTTTGTGGGTTTCAGTACACCAGGCCCGTTTATTTATTTTTTTTTATATCATACACTTATATACAGAAAATGTTGAACCCCAGGGCTAAGGGTCGAGGACGAGGGCGTGGGCATTCAATTACTGCAGGGGGCAGAGGCTGTGGTCCTGGGCAGGGTGAGACAGTACCTGCTGATGAGGGAGCTGTGGAACGCCGCAGAGCTACACTCCCTAGCTTCATGTCTCAACTTACAGGGACACGTGGTAGAGGACTGTTGAAACCACAACAGTGCGAACAGCTGATCTCGTGGATTGCGGACAATGCGTCAAGTAATTTGTCCACCAGTCAGTCTTCCACGCAGTCCACCCACGTTACCCAAGGGAGCACTCCTCTGGCTCCTCCACCTCAACCTCCTATCTCCCAGTCTGTCCCCTCCCAGGAAAATTTGGAATGCAATCCGGCATACTCTCAGGAACTGTTTTCTGGACCCTTCCCAGAGTCACAAACCACTTCTCAGGTTGCTGCTGACCTCGTTCCCGATGCCCAAGTTTTCCAACTGTCGCAGTCTGTGGGTGATGATGATGACAATGTTGAGTTAGTGGAAGAAGTTTGTAAAGAGGTGTCAGACGATGAGGAGACACGGTTGTCAGACAGTGGTGAAGTTATTGTTAGGGGAGGAATTCCGAGGGGGGAGCAGACTGAGGAATCGGAGGATGACGAGGTGACTGACCCAAGCTGGGTTGATATGCCGAGTGAAGACAGTGCTTCTGAGGCGGAGGCGAGTGCTGCACCAGAACAGGTTGTAAGAGGCAGTGGTGTGGCCAGAGGTAGAAGCAGGGCCAGAGCTGGTGCATCAGCAGCAACTGTCTCACGTAGTGAAGCTCCCGTGGCGAGGCCTAGATGTTCGCAAGTCTGGAGGTTCTTTAAAGAAATTGAGGATGACCGACGGATTGTGGTGTGCAACCTGTGCCACACCAGGATCAGCAGGGGTGCCACCACTACTAGCCTAACCACCACCAGCATGCGCAGGCATATGAGTGCTAAACACCCCACTCAATGGAACCAAGGCCGTTCACCACCTCCTGCGGGTCACACCACTGCTCCTTCCCCTGTGTCACTCGCTGCCTCTGCTAGTCAACCCCCTGCGTCACTCGCTGCCTCTGCTAGTCAACCCCCTGCCCAGGACCCCGGCACGAGCACCTCCCGCCGGAAAACCACACCTTCGCCTCCACGATCCTCCACAGTGTCCACCAATGTGTCCCAGCGCAGCGTTCAGCTGTCTTTACAGCAGACGCTGGAGCGCAAGAGGAAATACAGTTCAACCCACCCACATGCCCAATCCCTCAACGTCCACATCTCCAAATTGCTTAGCCTGGAGATGCTGCCCTATAGTCTGGTAGAGACCGAGGCCTTTCGCAATCTCATGGCGGTGGCTGCCCCTCGGTATTCGGTCCCCAGCTGCCACTATTTTTCCCAATGTGCCATCCCAGCCCTACACCAGCACGTGTCACAGAACATCGTCCGTGCCCTGACCAATGCTGTTTCTGAGAAGGTCCACCTAACCACGGACACGTGGACAAGTGCTGCCGGGCAGGGACACTATATCTCACTGACGGCACATTGGGTTAACTTGGTGGAGGCTGGGACCGAGAATGACCCTGGGGCCGCTCATGTACTGCCCACACCGAGGATTGCGGGGCCTACCTCGGTCACGGTCTCTCAGACGTACTATGCCTCCTCCGACGACGACCCCTCCTCCTCCTCCACCGAATTACCATCCGTGGGCACGGCGCCTTCAGTCGGTAGCTCTAGGCGCAGCAGCAGTGCCGTGGGAAAGCGCCAGCAGGCGGTGCTCAAACTGCCGAGCTTAGGTGACAAAAGGCACACCGCCCAAGAGCTGTTACAGGGCATCACGGCGCAGACCGATCTGTGGCTGGCACCGCTGAACCTCAAGCCAGGCATGGTTGTGTGTGACAACGGGCGTAACCTGGTGGCGGCTCTGCAACTCGGCAGACTGACACATGTGCCATGCCTGGCCCACGTGTTCAATCTCATAGTTCAGCGGTTCCTCAAGACATACCCCAATCTGTCTGATTTGCTCACCAAGGTGCGCCGCATCTGTGCGCATTTCCGCAAGTCCACCACAGATGCTGCCACTCTCAGGGCAGCGCAGCACCGCCTACAACTGCCCGCTCACCGACTGTTGTGCGACATGCCCACGAGATGGAATTCCACATTAAACATGTTATCCAGAGTTTACCAGCAGCGCAGAGCGATTGTAGACTGCCAGATGTCAACTTCCACCAGAACTGGTAGTCAGGTCACTCAGATTCCTCAAGTCTACAATGAGGAGTGGACGTGGATGTCTGATATCTGCCAGGTGTTGAGCAAATTTGAGGAGTCAACACAGATGGTCAGCGGCGATGCCGCCATTATCAGCCTCACCATCCCGCTGCTTTGCCTGTTGAAAAACTCACTGCTCAGCATGAAGTCAGATGCTTTGCGCTGGTCACAAGAGATGGTAAAGGAAGATACGTCGCTTGATAGCCAGAGCACCCTCCGGTCTGTTTCTCAGCGCGTATCGGAGGAGGGGGATGAGGAGGAAGAGGAGGAGAATGTCGGCGAGACAGTAGAGGGTACTAGTGCTCAGTCCTTAACTCTTGAGCGTGTATGGGCTGAAGAGGAGGACTTGGAGGAGGAGGAGGAGGAAATGGAGAGTCAGGCCTGTGAGGAGAGGGAATTCTTGCGTGTTGGGACTCTGGCGCACATGGCAGACTTCATGTTAGGCTGCCTATCCCGTGACCCTCGCGTTAGAAGCATTTTTTCAAACACCGATTACTGGGTGTTCACTCTCCTGGACCCACGGTACAAGCAGAACCTTTCCACTCTCATCCCTGCAGAGGAAAGGAGTATGAGAGTGAATAGATATCAATAGGCCCTGGTGCACAAGCTAAAACAATTCTTCCTATCTGACGCCACTAGCGGCAGAGGGCATGGTTCTGTGGGCCAAGTAGCGGGGAAGAGGAGGCGAGCAGACAGCTTGTCCAGCACTGGCAGGGGAACGCTCTCCAAGCCCTTTGCCACTTTTATGTCACCCCAGCAAGACACTGTCACCTGTCCCCAGTCTAGGCAGAGTAGGGGGGAGCTGTACAGAAAGATGGTGAGGGAGTACCTAGCTGACCATACCAACGTCCGTAGCGATCACTCTGCTCCATACAACTACTGGGTTTCAAAGCTGGACACGTGGCCTGAACTGGCGCTGTACGCCTTGGAGGTGCTGGCCTCCCCTGCCGCTAGCATGCTGTCAGAGCGGGTATTCAGTGCAGCTGGTGGTGTCATCACCGATAAGCGTACACGCCTGTCAACTGACAGCGCTGACAGGCTGACGCTTATTAAAATGAACAAAGCCTGGATTTCACCGGAATTCAAATCTACTCCGGGGGAAAGCAGCTAAAGATTTAAATAACGTATGTATCCGATTCCTCTTCTCTACTCCTCCCACTCCTCCTCCATATCGTCTTTGCCTAACGCTGACCACCAAAAAAAGCCATTTTTCAGAGGTCCAACTGGCACTCTTTTACCACAATTTTTCAGGAGGTCCACCTACAGGCCCTCTGTCCAAACAATTTTTCCGGAGGTCCACCTACAGGCCCTCTGTCCAAACAATTTTTCCGGAGGTCCACCTACAGGCCCTCTCTCCAAACAATTTTTCCGGAGGTCCACCTACAGGCCCTCTCTCCAAACAATTTTTCCGGAGGTCCACCTACAGGCCCTCTGTCCAAACAATTTTTCCGGAGGTCCACCTACAGGCCCTCTCTCCAAACAATTTTTCCGGAGGTCCACCTACAGGCCCTCTCTCCAAACAATTTTTCCGGAGGTCCACCTACAGGCCCTCTGTCCAAACAATTTTTCCGGAGGTCCACCTACAGGCCCTCTCTCCAAACAATTTTTCTGGAGGTCCACCTACAGGCCCTCTCTCCAAACAATTTTTCCGGAGGTCCACCTACAGGCCCTGTCTCCAAACAATTTTTCCAGAGGTCCACCTACAGGCCCTGTCTCCAAACAATTTTTCCAGAGGTCCACCTACAGGCCCTCTGTCCAAACAATTTTTCTGGAGGTCCACCTACAGGCCCTCTGTCCAAACAATTTTTCCAGAGGTCCACCTACAGGCCCTCTCTCCAAACAATTTTTCCGGAGGTCCACCTACAGGCCCTCTCTCCAATTCCAGTTTCCAGTTTTATTTGCGCAAACTGCGTAAATTTTTATTTTTGGGATAGGTGTGAAAAATAATATTACCTGCGTATCTATATTGCCCAACATTGGATACGGTAGCAACTAGAAGACCAAACACATGCTGCCCACAGGGTTCCGCAAATTCCTGGTCCACAATGTCAAGGAGCTCGAGGTTCTGTTGATTAGCAACAAGTCCTTCTGTGCTGAAATTGCCCACAATGTCTCCATCTAAGAACCTAAAGACCATTGTGGAGAGAGCGGCACAGCTCGCCATCAAAGTGACGAACCCCAACGCCAGACTGCGCAGAGAAGATAACGAATAAATATCTCTGTGGTTATTTTTGCTAAATAAAAGTTAAATAAACACAAAAGAAAATTGATCTGTTCCTGTGCCTGATCCACCCAAGTTGAATCTGTCCCATTATGAGAAAGTCCCCCCCAAGGAGTCCCCACTGTCACTTGCTTCCCATACAACTACCTCACCCCCAGACACCGGTGTCTCGCCATTGTCCACCACCTCCTCAGACAACACTGGTAAATCCCCACTGTCAGCACACGGAAACAGCAAAAGGTTTTGCGAATTGGGGCAGAGAATGTTCTGGGCTAGCACATCAGAGAAGGGTTGACTATGGGGTTCCAGGGAGTACGTGACCACATGCAATATCCATTTAAAAGTCATGCCACACTTGATCGAGCTCATAATTGACAATTGTACCGGTTGATGCTATATTTTTAAGTTGGGGTCCTGCGTCGTCATTCTAACTATATCCGGTTGTTGTTACCACCACACACGCTAGCCCAGGGGCACTCCTCTGGCTCTTCCAGCTCAACCTCCTTCCCCCCAGCCTGCCCCCCCACCTACAGGCCCTCTCTCCAAACAATTTTTCCGCAGGTCTACCTACAGGCCCTTTCTCCAAACAATTTTTCCGGAGGTCCACCTACAGGCCCTCTCTCCAGTTCCAGTTTCCAGTTTTATTTGCGCAAACTGCATACATTTTTATTTTTGGGATAGGTGTGAAAAATAATATTACCTGCGTATCTATATTGCCCAACATTGGATACGGTAGCAACTAAAAGACCAAACACATGCTGCCCACAGGGTTCCGCAAATTCCTGGTCCACAATGTCAAGGAGCTCGAGGTTCTTTTGATGATCAACAAGTCCTTCTGTAAAGAAATTGCCCACAACGTCTCCATCTAAGAACCTAAAGACCATTGTGGAGAGAGCGGCACAGCTCGCCATCAAAGTGACGAACCCCAACGCCAGTCTGCGCAGAGAAGATAACGAATAAATATCTCTGTGGTTATTTGTGCTAAATAAAAGTTAAATAAACACAAAAAAAAATTGATCTGTTCCTGTGCCTGATCTACCCAAGTTGAATCTGTCCCATCATGAGAAAGTCCCCCCAAGGAGTCCCCACTGTAACTTGCTTCCCATACAACTACCTCACCCCCCGACACCTGTGTCTCGCCATTGTCCACCACCTTCTCAGACAACACTGGTAAATCCCCACTGTCAGCACACGGAGACTGCAAAAGGTCTTGCGAATTGGGGCAGAGAATGTTCTGGGGTAGCACATCAGAGAAGGGTTGACTATGGGGTTCCAGGGAGTACGTGACCACATGCAATTTCCATTTAAAAAGTCATGCCACACTTGATCGAGCTCATAATTGACAATTGTACCGGTTGATGCTAAATTTTTAAATTAGGGTCCTGCTTCGTCATTCTAACTACATCCGGCTGTTGTCACCACCACACACGCTAGCCCAGGGGGCACTCCTCTGGCTCTTCCAGCGAAACCTCCTTCCCCCCAGCCTGCCCCCCACCTACAGGCCCTCTCTCCAAACAATTTACCCGAATAGGGGACGTATTAGGTATTGTACTGATGTTTTTGTTTGTTCTTCTTTTCTTTTCTTTTTTAATTCTTTTTATTAATTTTTAAAGAACAGGGAATAAAGACATTACATAAATACCTCCACTTCGGGGGCACATTCCATAATATGTGGTAATGTACATTAACATTCAAAGTGGGCTCACATATTGCATCGGATAAAACGCATATAATTCACTTCTATATCTGATGTTCTACCTTCATACATTTGCACTTTAAATATTCATACACAGGCTCTCCGAAATTGTTTATGTAACTGCAGGATATCGGAAAATGAAAGTCTGTGATATGTCAAACCTTCTGTTAAAACAAGGATGTGTTATACAATAGCCCGAACGGCTTTCAAGAGTAAACTGCTTCATTTGAGGTATATATAGAGAGAACCAAGGGGGGGAGGGGGGGGGAATAGAGGTGTAAAATGTGTAAGGTGTAAACACTTTCCTGAAGCGAGGAAGAGTCTTCTTTCTGATAAATCAAGGTGCTTCAACTGTCCGATGGACCAGTATGTTAAAGTGTGTGTAAAGAAAAACTAGAAGGTCTATTCTATTATTTCTTATTAAGCCAGGGAGACCATATGCGATTATATTTCTCGTGGCTTCTAAGTTCCCACGAGGAGAGCTCCTCTAATCTCGCTACGTCTTTAACTTTGGTAACCCACTGAGGG
The DNA here is from genome assembly GCA_900303285.1 of Rhinella marina. NCBI lineage: Eukaryota > Metazoa > Chordata > Amphibia > Anura > Bufonidae > Rhinella > Rhinella marina. The sequence goes on along the minus strand of ONZH01006850.1, from coordinate 22,882 downwards.
AGGGTCGGCGGAAATTCAGATTTCCAATGGGTGGCAATTAGTAGCCTGGCACAAGCTAATAGCGTTCTGATCAGGCTTTTTTCATCTGAGCTAAGGTCCTCCCTCATAAGGGACAGCAAAGCAAATGTGGGATTAAATTTCAGTCTTTGTTTCAACTGTGGGAATAGAGAGGCTATGTACTCAAAGATCTCTTTCCAGAATCCTATAAGTTTGGGGCAGAACCACCAAATATGGAGATAATCCCCTTTTTTTGTTTGGCATCTCCAACACCTGTCCGAAGTTGATGGGTACATCAGCACTAGGCGAGCAGGAGTTAAGTACCACCTGGATAACACTTTGTATGCATTTTCCTGCATGTTCAAGCATCTTGATGTCAGTTTGGGGGCAGTTAATATAATGTTTTGTTCTTCTCGGGAAAAAGTGAGGCCTAGGTCTCTTTCCCACTCCCTAAGGTAGTACAAAGATTTTGGGGAATCCATTATTTGTAAGTTGCTATTTATTTTAGACAGTATTTTTACTGGAGAATTAGTTTGTGAGATCAATTTCTAAAACCAAGAGAGATCTAGGGAATCACGAGGTTTTGTGAGTATGCTTTTGAGCTTCGATTTAATGTAATCGTATTGCAAAACATTCAACTGTGGGGTCTGAAAGTTTAATCTCATTTCCTCCAGAGAGGGAAAGGTTCCATCTGCCTCTATTATTTCTAATATTAGTTTATTACTAGCTTGGATTGGTGCTGGTAGTGAACGGAAGCCGGTTTCCGCGTGATTGAAGCCATCCCTCACCATCATCAGCGGCGAGGGAAACTCAGCTGAGCAGTTTCTAATGTTATTGTCTTTCCACATTCTCATTGTTGCTCCTGCTAAGGATTCTCTACTTTTTGTATCTGACAAGGTCAGAGGGTCTGAGAACACTACATGCCGTAGAGGCATTTTAATCAAGGCTTCTTCCAAAGGGACCCAGAGTTTATTAGAGGGCCTCCTTACCCATTCAACCAACCTAGCCAATTGTATTGATTTGTACAGTCTAGGGATAGAAGGCAAATTAATCCCTCCCTTAGTAAATGGGAGTTGGAGTATTTTATGTGATATTCTGGGCCTGACTCCTCCCCAAATATAGTTGGAGCCAATTCTATATAATTGTGTAAAAAAGGTTTTGGGTAACCAAATTGGTAAAACTTGTAGTAGATAGGTTATTTTAGGGATTATTAATGAGTTATAAATATTCTTACGTCCAAACCATGAAATGAAAGAAGGTGCCCAAGAATTCAGAATGTCCGGTATTTCTTTCAATAGAGGTTTATAATTGTTATCATATAGTTTATGATGTTCAGGGGTTATATTAACCCCCAAAAATCTGACAGATTCTGATGTCCATGTAAAGGGGAAAGTTTGTTTCAAATTCTCTATAATTCTAGAGGAAACGTTTATACCTAACGCTTGGGATTTAGTTGGGTTTATCTTGTGGTTAGATATGTAGCCAAAGGAGTCAAAAATATGAAGGATGGCAGGGAATGCTTGTTTAGGATTCGAGACCATTAACAGAAGATCATCTGCGTATGCAGCTTGTTTATATTCGTGTGCTCCAAAGATCAATCCTCTAATTTCATGTGATTGTCTAATTTTTTGAAGCAACGGTTCCAATGTCAAAATAAATAATATTGGCGATAGGGGACACCCCTGTCTGGTGCCATTATTAATTCCGACTGCAGTTGACAAAGTGTCATTGACTCTTATATAGGCACTAGGGGCTGTATACATCGTAAAAATGGCTTCTATGAACTGCTGTGGAAACCCAAATTTCTGTAATATATTTTTTATAAAGGGCCAGGCCACTCGATCAAAGGCCTTTTCCGCGTCAGTTCCCAGCAGCACTAGAGGGCAATTTTTTTGTTTTGTTAAGTTTATGGAATCTAGTATTTTGTAAGTATTGTCTTTGCCTTCCCTACCAGGGACAAAGCCTGTCTGATCTGGGTGAATTAGGCCTCCCAATAACGGTTTTATTCTGTTGGCCAGTATCTTCGCGTACAATTTAACATCTACATTTAATAATGATATTGGTCTGTAATTGGAACATAGAGTAGGGTCTTTTTGTGGTTTGTGTATTAATGTTATATGTGCTGCTAGGGACTGAGGCAGGAACGGTGCTCCCCTCAGAGAACTGTTAAAAGCTTTTAAGAGGTGTGGTATTAATGTTTCTTTGAATGTCAGGTAGTAAATTAAAGGTAGTCCATCTGGGCCTGGAGATTTCCCTTTTGATGTAGATCTGATTGAGTCAGTAAGTTCTTTCAGATGAATAGGCGCTAGGAGTTTAGACACTTGATCTTGTGAAATGGTTGGTAACTCTAGATCTTTAAAGAAAAGAGTCGTCAGCTGCTCCTTCTTTTCTCTGATTGCCTCAGAATCTGCCTCATTTATATTATATAACTCTGAATAGTATTTATGGAAAGCTTTGGCAATGCATTTATCCTCCCTAGATATAGTCCCATCATCTTGTTTTATGGCCGATATCCTGGACTTTCGTCTGCGTTGTTTTATTATTGCCATCATAAATTTGGTTGGTTTATTTCCATGAGCAAAAAATTTTTGCCTAAGGGATAGGTAATATTTTGCAGACTGAACGTTCAGGACATCTTTTAATTCTTCTCGTTTTTTTGTTAACTCCGCAAGATGTAAATCTAACAGGGATTTTTTATGTAGGGACTCTAGTTTAGATATCTCTTCGTACAGTGCATTAATTTTTCCCTTCCTACATTTATTCTGGTGGGAGGCAATCGAGATAAAAGTTCCTCTTATCACCGATTTGTGGGATTCCCATATTAAATGGGGGGATATTCCTTCAGTGTTATTCAATGTAAAGAAATCTTTCAGGGAAGAGTCTATTTTCTTCTTAGTTTCTAAGTTATCCAGAAGGGTCTCATTTAATCTCCATATGTATTCTTTTTGACAGGCCTGAGGAGAGATCATAGACAAGAATACAGGTGCATGATCTGAGTGGAGGATGGATCCAATCTGAGCATCTTGACATAGATGCAAGAATTGCATTGGAATCATCACATAATCTAATCTGTGATAAGATGAATGAGGGGCTGAAAAGTGTGTGAAATCTTTTTGTCTAGGGTGGAGATAGCGCCATGCGTCCGTTAGGGAGCAATGTTTCATTTGTTTTTTAATGGAAGCCAGTGTTTTATAAGGGACCGCTGATTTGCCCGTGGAGGAGTCAAGCCCAGGATTCAGTGAGACATTAAAGTCACCAGCAACAATAGTTATGCCTTCTCTAAATTCCTCTACTTTTTGCAAGACCTGAGTAAACCATGGTTTGTGCAAGGTATTCGGGGCATATATGTTAATAATTGTATATAGATGAGAGTCTAATAGACATTTTAGAAAAATATATCTGCCTCCACTGTCAATGATCGCGTCTTTGAAGACAAAGTTGAGCTGCTTATGAATACCTATACTCACTCCCAATTTATTAGAAAACTGGGATGTGCAGTGGTACCAGATGTTATAAGGCGATCTCATTAGGTTCGGAGCTTTTTTATGTTTATAGTGGGTTTCTTGTAAAAGCACAATTTGTGTTTTTTCTTTATGTAAGTATCTCAGGATTTGTCCTCTTTTTGATGGGGATTGGAAACCCCTAACATTGTAAGTGGCCAACTTTAAACTAGCCATAATGATGGTTGAACATGTAGAGTGTTGCAAGTTAGTTCAGCATACCTTCTTGTATTAAGACCGGTAATGGTACCTGTCCATCTATCAATTTGTGTTTCACACCTCAGGAGGGAGGAAGGGTGGGGGGGTGGTTTCAAAACTGTAATTAGAAACAGAACATGTAAAACATAGGTCAACAACAACAACGCTCTCCTATTTAGGACTAAGACTAGGAGAACGCACATCTCCTGGGAAAACCTAAGCAGGTTCATACACCTTACTCCAACAGAGCGGTGTGACATGGAGAATTGGGTTAACATGTTATATAACTACAACATTGAACTGTCATACACAGTAGTAGGGAGAACTTCTAATTAAAGACAATATCATATTATCTTGTATAATACCGTCTAATAAATGGTAAATTAAACAAATGAAAAACTCTGTCAGGCTGTTTACATCGACCGGACCCCCGCACGCACACCTCTCTACATTCCCAGTCAAGGAGCAAATCAAGTGTAGATTATTACGCCGTGGATTCATTAGCTCTCTGATTAGGTGACGTCTGGAGGGTTGTTATAATGCCAATGGGAGAAGGCCCAACAGTGGAAAGAGAAAGACACATAAGAAATCGTTTCAGACATTTTCAAAACGTTATATCAACTATATTACTCAGTCCCCGTCTGGGAGAAGGCGTCGAGGTGTCATCTTTCCGGATTTCTTCCTTGGTCTCTGTGGCTTGCCGTGTGAAACCAGCTCCCAAGGGGTTACAGGTGTCAATTCAGTCGGGATGAAGACGTCATTGACGGATGTCCAATCCGGGATGTCTAAATCTTCTATTTCCATCAGCGCCAAAGCATCTGGAAGATCTTTATGAGATCTTATGATCAATTTTTTGTCTTTCCACGAGATCATCAGCCCAAAGGGGAACAACCATCTGAAGGCGATCTTCTTATGTCTTAGGTATTCAGTGAGGGGTTTGAGGATTCGTCTTTTGTTCAGTGTTGCCGGAGCAAGATCCTGAAAAAGTAGAATTTTTGATCCTTCATACTCAATGGTGTTGGATTCTCTGGCTCCTTTCATTATAAGCTCCTTCTGAGCAAAATTCAGCAGCTTACAAATAATGTCTCTAGGGGGATCAGCAGGCTTTGGTTTAGGCCTCAGGGCCCTGTGAGCCCTTTCTAGGATTATTGGTTCTGCGTATTCTTCTCCTAGGAGTGAGGAAAATATTTCGGTAACTGCTTTGGGAACCGCTTCTGTGGCAACTGATTCTGGTACCCCCCTTATCCTGATGTTGTTCCTCCTTCCTCTATTGTCTTGATCTTCAAGATGGTCATAGAGGAGGTTGATATGCATTTGATAAGCCGAGAGGGTATCTGTATTCTTTTTGGTGTAATCAATGATCTCTGTGTGGGCATTCTCCAGGTGTTCTACTCTGTTCCCAATGTGTTTCATTTCTCTCTTGATCTCCGCTAGCTCATCTAAGACAGGATTCAGAGCCTTAGCAAGAGCTTGGGATATGAAGGATCTGGATATGGGAAGATCAGGCGTTGGGTCAGCTTCAGCCTCCAATTCACTATCTCTATTCGATTGTAGAGGAGGATTGCGATTTGAGGCAGATTTTGATAAAGGTGTCTGTGAGCCCGTAGCTGCTTGGGCTTTCTTCATGATGAATTTATTAAGGCTTGTCTGTGAAAGCACTGACGCGTAAGATGGCTTAATAGGATCCGGAGACGGTCCTTTGTATCTTCACAGTCTTACAGGATCCCTTCTGTGTGGTTTGACCGCCCAATTCAGTGAAGACTATTATTAGTTCTTCTAGAAGTTGGTTCACTGCTGTAAATTAAGGCCGTGTGTCCAAGATGGCGGATGGCCCTTGTAGTTTTCTATTCCCAGTCTCCTTCTTGTTTCTCCGGCTTTCGGCTGAGACTCTTGTAGGATGGCTGACCACCTCCGGGAGGTCAGAGAGCTGCCGACACTACTCCCAGGCACTGCTGTTCGACTGTGTCATCCAGTGTAGGACCTCCGTCTCGCAACAGCAAGTCACGTTCCCGCGATCGCGGACTTCCACGGCACCTCCGCCAGTCTCCGGGTCCCGGTCTCTCAGTCCAGGGGGGGTGATATAGTTCCCGATCGGGCACCGGGTGAGTAATCTGCTCCTGTAATCACTCTGAGACCGGCGGGATTTACTTTCCCTGCATACCTCTCGCGGCGTCAGGAATGCTAGGCCTCGGGTAGGCCGCAACCAATCCTCTCTTCACTGCGGGTCGAACACCACCGGACCGGTTTCTCTTTAAAGCCGCTGATGTGGGGATCTATTATTTGTGTTTCTAACCCTAAGATTCACCATACACAAGGCTGGATGGATGTAGATAAATCCACTCGGTCAGGAGCTCATGGCATGTACGTCCACCATGTTCCGCTGCAGGCCACGCCCCTCTTGTTTGTTCTTCTTTTAATTGCCTTCTGACCTGTGATAGGCAGAGCATGGACACGTCCCCTTAGCTGCAGTGGGAAAGTCACTCCCCTGGCCAGAGCAAGCTCTTTTTCCGTTTTCCGTGGTCGAAAAATCCATGAAATATAATGTCCCAAGATAGGGGACGTATACGGTATTAAACTGAGAAAAATTGATACCATACCGGTTGATGCTACAGTTTTTCCAAGTCCATTCCGGCTGTTGTCACCACCACACACACTAGCCCAGGGGGCACTCCTCTGGCTCTTCAAGCGAAACCTCCTTCCCCCTACCTACAGGCCCTCTCTCCAAACAATTTACACGGATAGGGGACGTATTAGATATTGTACTGATTTTTTTTTAGTTCTTTTAATTGCCTCCTGCGATAGATGGGAATCGAACCCGGGTCAACTGCTTGGGAAGCAGCTATGCTCACCACTTTACCACCAACAGCCACAGAAACTGATAAGAACAGATACTAAACTTAATGTCAGCTGCAGTGCCAGCATGAGCAGTGGTGTCACCTGCAGACGGTGATGGACCTTCGTTGCACCTAGTTGGGTGCTTCCCTAACATGTGATGGGTATTTGCCTCGCCTTTCTTGGTCTTGGTGAGCACAATTGCCATGAGGGTAACCACCAGGCTGTTGCCTGAGAATTTGGGGTAATGGTGGGATTAGGCAGCCTCAGAGGCATCCATGCATGCTGCCCCTGCTGTTTCCTGTCCATTTCCGTGGTGTTTCCATCATTTTCTGAGGTTTCCAGGTTTTCACCCAGCCTTCCCTAGGCAGAGCCTTGGTCTCCTGCAAAAAATGCTCGAGTCTCCCATTGACTTTAATGGGATTCGTTTTTCGAAACGAGCACCCGAGCATCAGGAAAAATTTGACTCGAATAACGAGCACCCGAGCATTTTAGTGCTCGCTCATCTCTAGTGGTTTCTATTATATGAGGACCTCAAAGTGACTTCAGAACTGAACTGGTCCTTGAAAAAGTCGGTTTTGAAAATTTTATAAAAAATTTGTTTCTTAAATTCTAAGCCTTCTAATGTTCTAAAAAAATAAAATGTAATTTTTAAAATGATGCCAACATAAAGTAGACATTTAGGGATTCTTAAGTAAAAAATATCTAATGAGGTATCACTATCTGCCTTTAATGTGTAGAAATTCAAATTTAGAAAATTACATTTTTTTACAATTTTCTGTAAATGTTGGATTTTTTATAATATAAAGGTAAACATTATTGACCAAAATTTACCCCTAACATCAAGTATGAGATGGCGCTAGAAAACAATTTCAGAATTGCTTGGATAAATAACAGCATTCTAAAGTTATCACCACATAAAGTGACATATGTCAGATTTGCAAAATTAAGCCTGGTCATGAAGATTAAAAATGGCTTGGTCTTGAAAGGGTTAATACCAGATAAACTGACACATGTCAGATTTGAAAAATGGTGCTCCAGAATTTAGTCCAAATTCTAAGTTGCTAGAAGGGGTTAAACATCATCTGCCCCTTCCAAAAAGGGACAATTTGTGGAAGTTTTGGAATATGATAAAAGCATAACACGTGCCGGCACTGTGTGATATTAAAGCCGTCAAATGTACAGTTAACCATAGCTATGTATGTCAGTGTCATTCAGACATTATTTACTATTGCTATCTTTGTGTTCCAGAGCTTGGGGAGGAAGGAGGGAAAAAAGTTCATGAAAAATAAACAAAAAGCGAGAACAAATTTTTCCTAAAAAGTCCTAGGAGGCTAGAGGCTAGTTCGGTTCGATTCCAAACCAAACTTTTTTAAGAATTCAGCAAACCTGACCCAAAATGAATCTCGGCTGGTTCACCCATCTCTAAGGTCTCTTTCACACGAGCGTGATGGATTAGGTCCGGATGCGTTCAGGGTGCGTTCAGTGAAACTCGCGCCATTTTGCAAGCAAATTCAGTCAGTTTTGTCTGCGATTGCTTTGAGTTGTTCAGTATTTTCCGCGAGGGTGCAATGCGTTTTGATTAGAGATGAGCGAGCATACTCGTCCGAGCTTGGTGCTCGTTCGAGTATTACGGTACTCGTAAGTGCTCGCTGCTCGGACGAGTATCTCGCCATGCTCGAGGAAATGGCAACTTCCGCATTGTGCATTTTTGGCGCCTATAAACTCAGCCAATCACAAGCCAGGAGACTCTGCGGTACACCCAGCATCACGTGGGGCCCTTACATGTCGATAGCACGGGTTGGCTGGCCTGATCAGGTGACCCTGGAATATACTAGTGACTGGCCGCGGTGCTCGGCTCAGATGCTGTCTAGATGTCGTTAGGGATAGAGCTGCTGCGTTTTTCCGGAGAGTGTTAGGGCCTGCATTTAGTTCTTTGTTAGGCAGGAGTGATCTCACAAGAACCCAACAGCCCTTCTAAGGGCTACAAGAATTATTTTTTTTTGTCTCCTGGCTTGGCAGGCTGGCTGGCACTAGTAGTGCAGCTATCACCATATATAACACCCTTTTTTTTAAAATGTTATATCTCAGTGATACAAATCCATTTCACACAGCAGTGTGGAACCATTCTGTGTGTCACAGTTAAGTACACTCACTACAATCCGTATTTTCTGTCCAGGTGACACTTTCTGTACGTCACTTAATCCAACCGGGTCTTTTGCTCTCACATATATAGCTTGATCACAAAAATCTCTGTGCGACATTTGTCTGGGTCGCAGTCAAAATAGCCACCGTCAGCAGGGTGTCAGTTAGCTCTACGATAGTTTCTGCACGTCACGTTCCAAAAAAAACAAAGCTAAAAAAATATATATATAAAAAAATATATATATAAAAAATAGTTTTTTTGTTGTTTTAGCTCAGTGATACAAATCCATTTCACACAGCAGTGTAGAACCATTCTGTGTGTCACAGTTCAGTACACTCACTACAATCCGTATTTTCTGTCCAGGTGACACTTTCTGTACGTCACTTAATCCAACCGGGTCTTTTGCTCTCACGTATATAGCTTGATCACAAAAATCTCTGTGCGACATTTGTCTGGGTCGCAGTCAAAATAGCCACCGTCAGCAGGGTGTGAGTTAGCTCTACGATAGTTTTTGAACGTCACTTTCCAAAAAAAACAAAACTAAAAAAAAAATATATAAAAATTAATATATAAAAAAATAGTTTTTTTGTTGTTTTAGCTCAGTGATACAAATCCATTTCACACAGCAGTGTGGAACCATTCTGTGTGTCACAGTTCAGTACACTCACTACAATCCGTATTTTCTGTCCAGGTGACACTTTCTGTACGTCACTTAATCCAACCGGGTCTTTTGCTCTCACGTATATAGCTTGATCACAAAAATGTGAGTGTGAGTGTGAGTTAGCTCTACGATAGTTTCTGAATGTCACGTTCCAAAAAAAACAAAACTAAAAAAAAAGAATATTAAAAAAAAAAAAAAAAATATATATATATATATATATATATATATATATAAAAATAGTTTTTTTGTTGTTTTACCTCAGTGATACAAATCCATTTCACACAGCAGTGTGGAACCATTCTGTGTGTCACAGTTCAGTACACTCACTACAATCCGTATTTTCTGTCCAGGTGACACTTTCTCTACGTCACTTAATTAAACCAGACTGAACAAGTTTGTGGGTTTCAGTACAGCAGGCCCATTTATCTTTTATCTCTTAATAATATAAAAATGAGTTTCTGTCTGTCTGTCTGTCTGTCTGTCTGTCTGTCTGTTCTCTATGCGCGACCAAACTACTGGACCGATTTTCACCAAATTCGGCACACAGGTACATCAGGTGTCCGGGAAGGTTTTAGACCAGGTCTCATCTCTCTAGGACATACCGTTCCCGAGATATTCCCAAAATATGATCTCCATTAGCCAACATTACAACTGGGAGCTTTGGTTTTAAACTCCAACTGCCATTCTCTGCAAAGGCACAGGGAGGGAAGGTTTCCATAACAACCAGGTAATTATCAGCAGCTGAGGATCTCATCCATTTCTATTCACTGACACTGTTAAAGGTATTCCGGTTACCATAAATATAACTGATGTTTTTTTCTATTACTACAGTTCAGTAGTAATAAAAGATGTTTTGCTCCACTGCTGCCTATTGCGTGGGCTCATAAATAAGCATAGTATTGACCTTTAATTCAGGCCACCCTAAAAGAAGTACTTAAAACCCCCGCCCCAGGTCTCACTAAGCCACACCCCCAACTATGTCAGGCCACACCCCCTTTCACTCCGCAGCCAACAGAGATTGAAAAAATAAAGGTAAAAATCAACTTCTGTCAGCTGCAGGGATGGGAGGGAGGTTGACTTTCTTTCTGCAACAACACACACAAACATTAAATAAAATAGATTAAATACACCCATGCGAAGCGTCTTGCTAATCCACGCCCCCGACTCTGTCAGGTCACACCCCCTCCCACTCCGCAGCCAATAGGAATTTAAAAAATGAAGGTACAAATAAACTTCTGTTTGCTGCAGGGGTGGGAGGGTGAATTTCTCTCTGCAACGACACACAAAAATTTTAGATGAAATAGACTGATTATAGACTACAACCGTTCGAAGCCTCTTGCTAAGCCAGGCCCCGTCTCTGTCAGGCCACGCCCTCTCTCACTCCGCAGCCATTCTGCAACGACACACAGAAACATTAATTGAAATAGATTAAATGCACCTATGCGAAGCGCTTTGCTAAGCCACGTCCCGACTCTGTAAGGCCACGCCCCCTGCCACTCCGCAGCCAACAGGGATTGAAAAAATAAAGGTAAAAATCAACTTCTGTCAGCTGCAGGGATGGGTGGGAGGTTGACTTTCTTTCTGCAACGACACACAGAAACATTAAATGAAATAGATTAAATATACCCGTGCAAAGCAATGTTTTCTTCCACTGTTACCCATGGCGTGTTCTCATAAATTACCATGGCATCGACCTGTAATTCTGGCCACCATCAAAAGAAGGACTTAAAACCCCGCCCCAGGTCTTGCAATGTCACGCCCCCGACTCAGTCAGGCCATGACCCCTCCCGCTCCGCAGCCAATGGAGATTGAACAATTGAAGGTAAAAATCAACATCTGTCAGCTGCAGGGATGGGAGGGAGGATGACTTTCTCTCTGCAACGACACACAGAAACATTAAATGAAATAGATTAAATATACCCGCGCAAAGCAATGTTTTTTTCCACTGCTACCCATTTTTTTTCCCCATTTTTGTACCCAGGCGAAGCCGGGTCTTTCTGCTAGTTTTTTTATATAATACACTTATATACAGAAAATGTTGAACCCCAGGGCTAAGGGTCGAGGACAAGGGCGTGGGCGTGGGCATTCAATTACTGCAGGGGCAGAGGCCGTGGTCCTGGGCAGGGTGAGAGAGTACCTGCTGATGAGGGAGCAGGGGAACGCCGCAGAGCTACACTCCCTAGCTTCATGTCTCAACTTACAGGGACACGTGGTAGAGGACTTTTGAAACCACAACAGTGTGAACAGCTGATCTCGTGGATTGCGGACAATGCTTCAAGTAATTTGTCCACCAGTCAGTCTTCCACGCAGTCCGCCCACGTCACCCAAGGGAGCACTCCTCTGGCTCCTCCACCTCAACCTCCTTCCCCCCAGTCTGCCCCCTCCCAGGAAAATTTGGAATGCGATCCGGCATACTCTCAGGAACTGTTTTCTGGACCCTTCCCAGAGTCACAAACCACTTCTCAGGTTGCTGCTGACCTCTTTCCCGATGCCCAAGTTTTCCAACTGTCGCAGTCTGTGGGTGATGATGATGACAATGTTAACTTAGTGGAAGAATTGTGTAAAGAGGTGTCGGACGATGAGGAAACACGGTTGTCAGACAGTGGTGAAGTTGTTGTCAGGGCAGGAAGTCCAAGGGGGGAGCAGACTGAGGAATCGGAGGATGACGAGGTGACTGACCCAAGCTGGGTTGAAAAGCCAAGTGAAGACAGTGCTTCTGAGGCGGAGGCGAGTGATGCACCAGAACAGGTTGGAAGAGGCAGTGGTGTGGCTAGAGGGAGAAGCAGGGCCAGAGCTGGTGCATCAGCAGCACCTGTCTCACGTAGTGAAGCTCCCGTGGCGAGGCCTAGATGTTCGCAAGTCTTGAGGTTCTTTAAATAAAGTGAGGATGACCGACGGACTGTGGTGTGCAACCTGTGCCACACCAGGATCAGCAGGGGTGCCACCACTACTAGCCTAACCACCACCAGCATGCGCAGGCATATGAGTGCTAAACACCCCACTCAATGGAACCAAGGCCGTTCACCACCTCCTGCGGGTCACACCACTGCTCCTTCCCCTGTGTCACTCGCTGCCTCTGCTAGTCAACCCCCTGCCCAGGACCCCGGCACGAGTGCCTCCCGCCGGAAAATCACACCTTCTCCTCCACGATCCTCCACAGTGTCCACCAATGTGTCCCAGCGCAGCGTTCAGCAGACGCTGGAGCGCAAGAGGAAATACAGTTCCACCCACCCACATGCCCAAGCCCTCAACGTCCATAACTCCAAATTGCTGAGCCTGGAGATGCTGCCCTATAGGCTTGGAGAGACCGAGGCCTTTCGCAATCTCATGGCGGTGGCTGCCCCTCGGTATTCGGTCCCCAGCCGCCACTATTTTTCCCAATGTGCTGTCCCAGCCCTACACCAGCACGTGTCACAGAACATCATCCGTGCCCTGACCAACGCTGTTTCTGAGAAGGTCCACCTAACCACGGACACGTGGACAAGTGCTGCCGGGCAGGGACACTATATCTCACTGACGGCACATTGGGTTAACTTGGTGGAGGCTGGGACCGAGACTGACCCTGGGGCCGCTCATGTACTGCCCACACCGAGGATTGCGGGGCCTACCTCGGTCACGGTCTCTCAGACGTACTATGCCTCCTCCGACGACCCCTCCTCCTCCACCTCCTCCTCCGAATTACCATCCGTGGGCACGGCGCCTTCAGTCGGTAGATCTAGGCGCTGCAGCAGTGACGTGGGTAAGCGCCAGCAGGCGGTGCTCAAACTGCTGAGCTTAGGTGACAAAAGGCACACCGCCCAAGAGCTGTTACAGGGCATCAAGGCGCAGACCGATCTGTGGCTTGCACCGCTGAACCTCAAGCCAGGCATGGTTGTGTGTGACAACGGGCGTAACCTGGTGGCGGCTCTGCAACTCGGCAGACTGACACATGTGCCATGCCTGGCCCACGTGTTCAATCTAATAGTTCAGCGGTTCCTCAAGACATACCCCAATCTGTCTGATTTGCTCACCAAGGTGCGCCGCATCTGTGCGCATTTCCGCAAGTCCACCACAGATGCTGCCACTCTCAGGGCAGCGCAGCCCCGCCTACAACTGCCCGCTCACCGACTGTTGTGCGACGTGCCCACGAGATGGAATTCCACATTAAACATGTTATCCAGAGTTTACCAGCAGCGCAGAGCGATTGTAGACTGCCAGATGTCATCTTCCACCAGAACTGGTAGTCAGGTCTCTCAGATTCCTCAAGTCTACAATGAGGAGTGGACGTGGATGTCTGATATCTGCCAGGTGTTGAGCAACTTTGAGGAGTCAACACAGATGGTCAGTGGCGATGCCACCATTATCAGCCTCACCATCCCGCTGCTTTGCCTGTTGAAAAACTCACTGCTCAGCATCAAGTCGGATGCTTTGCGCTTGTCACAAGAGACGGTAGAGGAAGATACGTCGCTTGATAGCCAGAGCAGCCTCCGGTCTGTTTGTCAGCGTGTATCGGAGGAGGGGGATGAGGAGGAAGAGGTGGAGAATGTCGGCGAGACAGAAGAGGGTACCAGTTCTCAGTCCTTAACTCTTGAGCGTGTATGGGCTGAAGAGGAGGACTTGGAGAAGGAGGAGGAGGAGGAAATGGAGAGTCAGGCCAGTGAGGAGAGGGAATTCTTACGTGTTGGGACTCTGGCGCACATGGCAGATTTCATGTTAGGCTGCCTATCCCGTGACCCTCGCGTTAGAAGCATTTTTTCAAACACCGATTACTGGGTGTTCACTCTCCTGGACCCACGGTACAAGCAGAACCTTTCCACTCTCATCCCTGCAGAGGAAAGGAGTATGAGGTAGATATCAACAGGCCCTGGTGCACAAGCTGAAACAATCCTTCCCATCTGACGCTGCTAGCGGCAGAGGGCATGGTTCTGTGGGCCAAGTAGCGGGGGAGAGGAGGCGAGCAGGCAGCTTGTCCAGCACTGGCAGGGGAACGCTCTCCAAGACCTTTGCCACTTTTATGTCACCCCAGCAAGACACTGTCACCTGTCCCCAGTCTAGGCAGAGTAGGGGGAGCTGTACAGAAAGATGGTGAGGGAGTACCTAGCTGACCATACCAACGTCCGTAGCGATCACTCTGCTCCATACAACTACTGGGTTTCAAAGCTGGACACGTGGCCTGAACTGGCGCTGTACGCCTTGGAGGTGCTGGCCTGCCCTGCCGCTAGCGTGCTGTCAGAGCGGGTATTCATGCAGCTGGTGGCGTCATCACCGATAAGCGTACAAGCCTGTTAGCTTCCTCCTCCGGGGGAAAGCAGCTAAAGATTAACATTACATTTGTATCCGATTCCTCTTCTCTACTCCTCCTCCTCCTCCATGTCGTCTTTGCCTAATGCTGACCAAAAAACGCCATTTATTAGAGGTCCAACTGGCACTCTTTTACCACAGTTTTTCAGGAGGGCCCCCTACAGGCCCTCTCTCCAAATAATTTTTCCAGAGGTCCACCTACAGGCCCTCTCTCCAAACAATTTTTCCGGAGGTCCACCTACAGGCCCTCTCTCCAAACAATTTTTCCGGAGGTCCACCTACAGGCCCTCTCTCCAAACAATTTGTCCGGAGGTCCACCTACAGGCCCTCTCTCCAAACAATTTGTCCGGAGGTCCACCTACAGGCCCTCTCTCCAAACAATTTTTCCGGAGGTCCACCTACAGGCCCTCTCTCCAAACAATTTAAGTCTTTTTCCTATCTTTCTCTCTCTCCAAACTATTTTTCCGGATAGCTGCCATATACGGTATTAAACTGAGAATAATACATAGAACACATGCCCACTTGATCAAGCTCATAATTTAGGTTGATGCTAAATTTTTAAGTTGGGGTCCTGCGTCGTCATTCACTGAATTTCACTGATCTCCTCAACGTCTCCTCAAAGAACTGAAAGACCATTGTGGAGAGAGCGGCACAGCTCGCGGTCAAAGTTACGAACCCCAACGCCAGACTGCGCAGCGAAGAGAACAAATAAATATATCTGTGGTTATTTGTGCTAAATAAAAGTTAAATAAACACACAAAAAAAAAAAAAATTGATCTGTTCCTGTGCCTGATCCACCCAAGTTGAATCTGTCCCATCATGAGAAAGTCCCCCCAAGGAGTCCCCACTGTAACTTGCTTCCCATACAACTACCTCACCCCCCGACACCTGTGTCTCGTCATTGTCCACCACCTCCTCAGACAACACTGGTAAATCCCTACTGTCAGCACACGGAGACTGCAAAAGGTCTTGCAAATTGGGGCAGAGAATGTTCTGGGGTAGCACATCAGAGAAGGGGTGACTATGGGGTTCCAGGGAGTACGTGACCACATGCAATCTCCATCCAAAAAGTCATACTGAGGCTCACCACCATGCTTTACACTGCAATCTTATTACTGAGGCTCACCACCATGCTTTACACTGCAATTTTAGACAGACAGACAGACAGACAGACAAAAGACAGACAATCAGGGGTTCACCGCCAGGTTGTCAGGCAGCATTTTTAAGTGGGTCACCATTACCGTGTCCCTGAAAATTGGTGGTGATGGACCTTCGTTGCACCTCAGTTGGGTGCTTCCCTAACATGTGATGGGCATGTGCCTCGCCTTTCTTTGTCTGGGTGAGCACAATTGCCATGAGGGTAACCACCAGGCTGTTGCCTGAGAATTTGGGGTAATGGTGGGATTAGGCAGCCTCAGAGGCATCCATGCATGCTGCCCTTGCTGTTTCCTGTCCATTTCCGTGGTGTTTCCATCATTTTCTGAGGTTTCCAGGTTTTCACACAGCCTTCCCTAGGCAGAGTCTTGGTTCCCTGCAAAAAATGCTCGAGTCTCCCATTGACTTCAATGGGGTTCGTTATTCGAAACGAGCACCCGAGCATCGGGAAAAGTTCGACTCGAATAACGAGCACCCGAGCATTTTAGTGCTCGCTCATCTCTAGTTTTGATGCATTTTTCATGCGCGTGACAAAAAAAATGAAGGTTTACAAACAACATCTCTTAGCAACATCAGTGAAAAACGCATTGCACCCAGACTTGCTTCAGGATGCAATGCGTTTTTCACTGAAGCGCCATTCACTTTGGGGCCAGGGATGCGTGAAAAACGCTGAATATAGAACATGCTGCGTTTTTCACGCAATGCAGAACTGATGCGTGAAAAAAAAAACCTGAAAACATTGAAATTAATGGGTCAGGATTCAGTGCGGGTGCTATGCGTTCACGTCACGCATTGCACCCGCGCAGAAAACTCGATCGTGTGAAAGGGGCCTAATGGTTTCCGTTTAAAGCTAACCAAATCTGGGAATCCAGTGTGTAGTGGGGCAGTGCCTTGACATGTTTTGTTTGTTCTGATGGCCTTTTCTCCATCTGTCAATAATTTATTGTATTAGGGATGACAAATAATAACATGATGTCAGGTGCTTATTGTTTCACACAGCTAGGGTCACTGGTAATCATTCTGTGGACCAACGGTGATGCAGGCTACAAGTATCAGGCTGGCTTCCAGGTACTGCATATGCTAGAAGTATGGAAAGGAAAAAAAAGGAGACTTGAACAGAAATTCAACTAAATCGCTCATGAGTAGGGTCTTTGCACAATTGCAAAAAAAAAAAAAAAGCTGTATCTTTAGGCATTATATAGTGATCTATCCATTCTTCAGCAAGACATGGCTATAAAATAAAAAAGGAGACTTGAACAGAAATTCAACTAAATCGCTCATGAGTAGGGTCTTTGCACAATTGCAAAAAAAAAAAAAAAAGCTGTATCTTTAGGCATTATATAGTGATCTATCCATTCTTCAGCAAGACATGGCTTTGTGAATTTCACCTTGTTTTTGTCATCTTCTGTTCCAATGGCTTGAGTCTGGAAAGCAATCAATGCCATTTTCAGTGTGAATGTACCTCGTAATCCACTCCAGATGATTAACGTTCCCCATCTCCAGTTAAAACCATAGCCCATCTGAGCTAGAATAGGACTTAATACAAGTACCACAATAAACCTTTAAAAACAATATAGAATATTTGGTTAGAGCTGCATATCAGGATCTAGAAATCTAGAATATAGCATTAAAAAGAGAATCTGATTAGGGTGTTTCTCTAAGGCCTTGTTCACATATCAGTTATTTTTCATCAGTTTTTGTGAGCCAAAACCAGGAGTGGAGGCTACATAGAGATAAGGAGTAATGCAAAAATCTGCACATGTTCTGTGTTTTTGACCCGCACCTGGTTTTGGCTCACAATAACTGATGGAAATAACTGATCAAAAAACTGACGTGTGAACAAGGCCTAAGGTGTATGTACCCTAGACAGTAAAAATACCCACACTTTCAGATATATATTTAGCTAGATATACTAATTGTGGTAGTGAAACAGTAACTTTGTGTCTATATGACAGGCAGTTGACAGGCATCACTATTAGGATCACTTGATACTTCACTTAGGCCCCTTTCACATGGGCGAGATTTCCCGCGCGGGTGCAATGCACCCACACTGAATCCTGACTCATTCATTTCAATAGGTCTTTTCACATGAGCGATGTTTTTCACGCATCAGTTTGCCGTTGCATGAAAGTCGCAGCATGTTCTATGTTCTGCGTTTTTCACGCAGCCCTGGCCCCATTGAAGTGAATGGGTCTGCGTGAATCACGCATTGCATTCGCACGCAAGTGCGGATGCAATGCGTGATTCACTGATGGTTGCTAAGAGATGTTATTTGTAAACATTCAGTTTTTTATCACGCGCGTGAAAAACGCACCAAAACAGTTCGCACCGGTGCGGAAAAAACTGAACGAACGTACGCAATCGCAGTCAAAACTGACTGCGATTGCCTGCGGATGCGTGCGGATTTTCTGGAACGCACCCTGAATGCACCTGGACTGAATCTGTGACGCTTATGTGAAAGGGGCCTTATTTAGTCAGTTATGGGTCCAAAACTGACCAAATAACTCAAGTGTGAATTTATCCTTATATCCTTATAGGTCAATGTTAGCGTCAGGTATAAAGAAATGTGCAGAGCCCAAGATTGTACTATAGAGTGAAAGAGTGCACTCCTTTTACACCATCGTCAGCTAATTCATTATAGATTTCTACAGAACCTGTTCCGTTACACGCTGATACAAGTAGAGCCCCCATTACAGAGTGAAGAGGGTGTCAGCAGTAAGTCCGTGTTGACATCACTGTTTATTTTGCCCTTCTTCTGATCCATCATAATAATAATCTGTCTGAGGTGGCAGAGCCATGAATGCTGGAGAAGGGGTGTGGGCCACTGGTTGATGCAGCACTTGCTGTGTCAGGCTGTACCATTACATTAGCACCACGGTTTTCCCAGGTCACTTTATGGTGACGCTGCATGTGTTGACACCCTTGGCACCCTGGCCACGCATTACCTTCTGCCCACAGATTTTACAAATACCAACATAGTGGCCCAGTCACAGAGTGGTGAGGTGGCAACCGCGTGAGGACTCAACATAGTGGTCAGTCACAGAGAGATGAGGTGGCAACTGCATGAGAAGTCAACACAATGGCCCAGTCACAGAGAGGTGAGGTGGCAACCGCATGAGGAGTCAACACAATGGCCCAATTACAGAGTGATGAGGTGGCAACCACATGAGGAGTCAACTCAGTGGCCTGGTCACAGAGTGGGGAGGTCGGAGGAAACAGCAGTGGCAGTAACAGCACAAGAAGGTAGGTGGCAGCAGTGGCAGCAGGTATGTGGCATCAGGTGGGTGGCAGCATCAGAATAGTGGCTGAAGCAGGTGGCCAGAAGAAACGAGTCTCTTTTCACAAAGTTTGGGTGAGGCACCCAGAATGATATAGTCTGATGTATCAGACATTGGAGTGTGGAAATCCTGGCTGACCCACACCTGATTCATCTTCACAAAGGTCAGTCTCTCCACATTTTGGGTGAAAAGGAGAGTTCCCCTTGGGGTAACTATGTCCCCTGCTGCACTAAATATCCGCTCTGATGTCATGCTACTGGCCGGGCAGGAAAGCTTTTCCAGGGCAAACTTGGCCAGTTGTGGCCACAAATCAAATTTGGTTGCCCAATAGGCCAGGGGATCTTGGATGAGTGGTGGCAGTGTGCAGTACAAGTATGCCACCACCTGCTGTTTCAGGTTCTGCTCCATGTCTTGCTGGTGGGTGGTTTCTTAAGAAGGCGGGTGAAGAAAAGTGCTCATTTGAGACTCCAGACTTAAGTTGCTGCAGATGGAGCTGCTCCTGCCCCCGCACCCACGTCCAGCAGCCACGGCAGTGGAACGTGAGCACAGAGAGTCCACCCAGTTAGACCATCATGAGGTAGTGGACAACTGACTACATAGGATGTCTTAATAGTAGTTGAGTTTATTCTCCCTCTCGGGTCAACGGGTGGAAATGTCGGATATCAGGCGATGTTGAGGAACACTATTCATCCTTTGCAGCTTAAGGAGTGTAAAAGTGGCTGAAGTGCATGCACAGTTTCCTAGAAATTTTCAGGATGCCTTGCAGTTGGTGGAAGACTTCAATGCTTTCTAACCAGATTAAAGACAGGCACCATGCAGGCTGCATGGGTCAGCCCTCCTTGTTGCAGCGCCAATACAAAGTTCTTCCCATTGTAGGTAACCTTAGTTCCGATTTTAAGTTGGCGAGGAGACCACCAGGATTCGATTTCCTCTTGAAGGACGTGGAGCAGTTCCTCCCCTGTGTGACTCTGTTCGCCCAGGCAAACCAGGTGCAAAACAATGTGACACCATTGTGCTCTGCACACGTGGTATGCTGGAGTAAAACTCTGAATTGTGCCTGCAGTGGGGGCTGAGGACAAGCTGGAGGATGAGGAGGCAGAGAAAGACATTGGCACAAGACTCACATCTTGAGAACATGGAGGCAGAAGTGCCATCACCTGGCCAAGTTGCTAGTGTGGCTGAGCAGGAACCATATTTACCCAGTGGGCCGTAAAGGATATATATTGTCCTTGACCGTAGTTACAGCTCCACACGTCAGTGCTGCCGAGCACTTTGGCAGACACCAACAGGCTCAAAGACTGCCCCACTTTCTGTTCAACATACGTGTGCAGGGCTGGTACAGCCTTTTTGGAGAAGTAATGATGGCTTGGGACTCGCCATCTTGGCTCAGCACAAGCCATCAGTTTTCTGAAAGGTGCAGAGTTCACCAGATTGAAAGGGAGTGATTGTAATACCAGCAGCATGTTCAGCTTCTGCACCATTGGTTGAATGCATTCATACTGTTGTCTGTTTGCAATCGCCTCTGGGATTGATTGCTGATGAAATGAGTGATGAGGAGGAGGAGCAGGAGCATTAGGACCAGTAGATGATGGGATGGAAACACAGCTCCCTTTGGCTGAGGTGATGGAGCCTTGACTTGCAGAAAAGGGGTGCGGGCCACTAAGTGATGCAGCGGTTGCTGCGTCAGGCTGTACCACTACATTAGCGCCATGGTTTTCCAAGGCCACTTTATGGATATGCTGCATAACCGTATGTTGGCGCAGGGCTGTGGTTCCAACATAGGCATCCTGGCCACCCTTCACCTTCTGCCCACAGATTCTGCAAATGACCATGCTGACATCCTCCGGCGGCTGGATGAAAAATTGCTGCGCTGCTGAGTATGACAATTTCAGCCCAAAAGCAAGGGTGAAGAGAAGTATTTATACATATTAGAGATGAGCGAATCATTCAAAAAATTATTCGCCGAACATTCGCCGAAGTTTTCCTGAGATTCGTATATTCGACGAATAGATTTGTTGTATTTGCGTACAAAATATACGTTATTATGTGCTATTAGCGAACATTCGTGCACTAATAATGAACGTTCATTTAAAAAATATACGCAACTTCTTAGAAGACGTACGCAAATAGCGTACGAATACTCAGCGTACTATTGTCTACACGATTACGTAATACGCAGGCACGCACGATGAGAGGCTGCGGCGTGCACTCCTCAGAGGCAGAGCGAATATTCGAAAATAGCATCCAGGCGATCCTCATCATTTAGCTCTAAAGAGCTGAAATTCCTGACCCGGCTGATGGACAGAGAGGATTTCGATGGCACACACCGCCATCCAAACCAGCATAAGAAGGAGGTGATCCAGCAGGTGATCCAAGGCCTGCGCCATCGTTTCCACACCGTGCGGACCCCGATCCAGATTCAGCGGAAATGGTCCGATCTGAAATTCAAATGCCCAGAGCGGCTTAATGAGATCCGCACAGAGATACGGCAGGGTGAGTAACAAAATATTTGATCAGTAAAAACATGTAAAAAAAATTAGTCTACTGTACTGTATTGTATATATACCAGCAGTCACTGCCAATAATGAACAAAAGTATAGAAGGACAACGTGGTCGTGCGTAGTGCGCTGCAGTAAGTTTGTTTCATGCTAGGCAACGCCTCTAACTCTCGACCCAAACAACTTAAAGGGGTATTCCCATCTCACAAATGTAGTTTGTATAGTTAGATATAGCCATACCAATATTTTTACCAATAGGATGTAGTTATATAATATGTACCGTTTAGAAGATTTGCTTATTTATATATCCATTGTCCCACACAGATCAGTCAGGCCGTTGCCCCTAGTTACGACCACCACAGCCATGTAGTAGTGGTGGCCGGCTTGCTTCTTTTCAAACCCGATCTGAGGTAACTGCTGTATTGTGAACGCACATTGCATGAGCATGCGGAGACACATCTTAGGTACTTTC
Organism: Rhinella marina; assembly: GCA_900303285.1. Classification (NCBI taxonomy): domain Eukaryota; kingdom Metazoa; phylum Chordata; class Amphibia; order Anura; family Bufonidae; genus Rhinella; species Rhinella marina. The sequence continues at coordinate 865 of ONZH01006850.1, read as the reverse complement.
ACATCTGCATTTTGGATGCTACCAGTCCAAAACGATTGGTAAGGATCCGTCCAAAACACAAACTTTATAAACAGATCCTGCTCCATAGAGATGAATTGATCTTGGAACAGGATCAGTTTCTCTGCGTTTTGGAAGCGCAGACAAAAATGCTACAACCCTAAGATGTGTCTCCGCATGTTCATGTGATGTGTGTTCACAATACAGCAGTTACCTCAGATCGGGTTTGAACAAGAGGAAGCCGCCCACCACTACTACATGGCCGCGGTGGTCGTAACTAGGGGCAACGGTCTGACTGATGTGTGTGGGACAATGGATATACAAATAGACAAATCTTCTAAATAGTATATTTTATATAAATACATTCTATTAGTAAAAATATTGGTATGGCTATATCTAACTATACAAACTATATTTGTGACATAGGAATACCCCTTTAAGTGAAGGTATTCTAGTCATTATTGTTAATGGTGCTGGCCGTTTGTGCTCCCGTTTGTGTCGTGGAAATGCAATAGTTTGAAAGAAAGTACCCTTATATGCCCCTTCATAGTTAGCGCTTCCTCCTCCTACACACAGACTCAAAGATGTGCCCATGCTGCAGCTACTGTCAGTGGGCGATATCCAAAGTATTCCTACCGCACCGTGTAAACGATATAAAGAAAGTTATTGCGACAATAACGTTATCTATTGCCATAAATACCTTATTAGAAGAAAAAAATATGATATGGCCCCCCTCTCACACCCATAATATCTTAATAGTAGTATGTGTTAGTATTAAAAAGAGTCATCATCTAACAATTGTGTACATTTTTATGTTGCAGAGCACCGTCAACGACGGCATCACCACTGTCGAGGCAGGACGGGCCCT
>ONZH01006849.1:0-35043 GCA_900303285.1 Rhinella marina | reverse complement strand
TGTGATGGGTATGTGCCTCGCCTTTCTGGGTCTGGGTGAGCACAATTGCCATGAGGGTAACCACCAGGCTGTTTCAGGAGAATTTGGGGTAATGGTGGGCATCCATCCAGAGGCATCCATGCATGCTGCCCCTGCTGTTTCCTTTCCATTTCCGTGGTGTTTCCATCATTTTCTGAGGTTTCCAGGTTTTCACCCAGCCTTCCCTAGGCAGAGCCTTGGTCCCCTGCAAAAATGTTCGAGTCTCCCATTGACTTCAATGGGGTTTGTTACTCTAAACGAGCACCCGAGCATCGGGAAAAGTTTGTCTCGAATAACGAGCACCGAGCATTTTAGTGCTCGCTCATCTCTAGTGGTCCCCCCAAATACTGTGTACAAGTGTACCTAGATTAACGGATGCTAAAGATAAATAGTGGTCACACCAAATACTGATGACATATAGATTTCTCTTTTCCATTCACTTTGCATTTTACTCTTTGATGCAAATAAACTATTAGCACTTTGAGTTTTGAAATTATTCTTACTTTGCAGCATTTTTTCCACATCAGCCTAAAAAATAATAATAATGCGCCAATTATGGGGGAATATTTGAAGACTGTTTTGAAGTACTTTGGAGCCAGAATTGTGGAGTGAAGGGTGCAATAAATAACCCCCCTATAATTGAAATTATTGCTAAGGCCCCAGCAATGTTACACCCTACTTACTTGCACTGGTATTTAGGTACTTTTTGAATTGTTGTTAACGTTTTTTAACTGGTTTCTACTTTGTTAATGATTAGAGATGAGCGAGCACTAAAATGCTCGGGTGCTCGTTATTCGAGACAAACTTTTCCCGATGCTCGGGTGCTCGTTTCGAATAACGAACCCCATTGAAGTCAATGGGAGACTCGAGCATTTTTTGCAGGGGACCAAGGCTCTGCCTAGGGAAGGCTGGGTGAAAAGCTGGAAACATCAGAAAAAGGCCTTGGAGGGCGTTCCCCTACCAGTGCTGGACAAGCTGTCTGCTCGCCTACTCTCCCCCGCTACTTGGCCCACAGAACAACGCCCTCTGCCACTAGCAGCGTCAGATGGGAAGGATTGTTTCAGCTTGTGCACCAGGGCCTGTTGATATTGATTCACTCTCATACTTCTTTCCTCTACAGGGATGAGAGTGGAAATGTTCTGCTTGTACCGTGGGTCCAGGAGAGTGAACACCCAGTAGGGTCATGGGATAGGCAGCCTAACATGAAGTCTGCCATGTGCACCAGAGTCCCAACACGCTAGAAATCCCCCTCTTCACTGGCCTGACTCTCCATTTCTTCCTCCTCCTCCAAGTCCTCCTCTTCAGCCCATATACGCTCAAACGCTCAACAGTTTATAAGCACTGAGCACTGGTACCCTCTACTGTCTCGCCAATATTCTCCTCCTCTTCCTCCTCATCCTCATCCCCCTCCACTGATACGCGCCGAGAAACAGACCGGAGGGTGCTCTGGCTATCAAGCGACGTATCTTCCTCCAGCGTCTCTTGTTACAAGTGCAAAGCTTCCGACTTCATGCTGAGCAGTGAATTTTTCAACAGGCAAAGCAGCAGGATGGTGAGGCTGATAATGGCGGCATCACCGCTGACCATCTGTGTTGACTCCTCAAAGTTGGTCAACACAAAAAAATTGTCCCACTTAGCTGTTTGAAATGGATGTGAGTCACTGAGAGACAAAAAATAAACTTTTTCCAGTCTCCCTGCAAAATGCTGCAAATATGGCAGCAGCTGCACTACTAGTGCCAGCAAGCCCAGCCACAAGCAGATAAAAAAAAGGGTCTTGTAGCCCTAACTAGGGCTGTTGGGTTCTTTTAGAATCACTCCTGCGTAACACAAATCTAGTAGAACACACTAACACTCTCCCTGCATCACACTGCAGCTCTATCCCTAATGACATCCAGATGGCATCTGAGCCGAGCACAGCGGGCAGTCACTAGTATATTCCAGGGTCACCTGATCAGGCCAGCCAACCCCTGCTATTGACATGTAAGGGCCCCACGTGATGCTGTGTGTACCGAAGAGTCTCCTGGCTTGTGATTGGCTGAGTTTATAGCCGCCAAAAATTCAAAAGGCGGGAGATGCCATTTCCTCGAGCATGGCGAGATACTCGTCCGAGCAGCGAGCACTTACGAGTACCGTAATACTTGAACGAGTATCAAGCTCGGACCCCTGATATATTTGTACATAGTTATTAGATCTCTTTTGATGCAACCCATTATCTTATTGGCCTTGGCAGCAGCTGCCTGACACTGGTTTCTACTTTTTAGTTTGCTGTCCACTAAAATTATTACGTCCTTTTCCGTGTAAGTGTTACCCAGTGTTACTTTTTAGTATGTACTGGTGACTTGCATTATTCCTTCCTATGTGCATAACCTTACATTTGTCTGTGTTAAACCTAATATACCACTTCTCTGCCTAAGCTTCCAATCTATCCAGATCCATCTGTAGCAGTGTACTGTCCTCTTCTGTGTTAATTACTTCACACAGTTTATATCACACTGTCAAAATAACTTTCTTTTTCGCCCTGCATAACAGTAACCAGACGGATCTGTTATGCTTTACCATAGACATCTATTATGATGGATCACAATGAAATGCCTCATTCATAAATATATTCAAGAGAATAGGGCTAAATACTGACCCCTGTGGTACCCCACTAGTAATGGTTTCCCAATCTGAGTGTGTACCATTAATTACCATCCTCTGTTTTCTGTCACTGAGCCAGTTACTTACCTACATTCACACATTCCTTCCCATTCTAAACATTCCTATTTTATATAGTAAACTTTGTGTGGCACAGTATGAAATAATTTGAAGAATTCAAGATATACAACATCCATTGATTTGCCACAATCAAATCTAAAACTTACCTTCTCATAGAAACTAATTAAATTAGTTTGACATGACCGATCCATCATGAAGCCATGCTGATACAGTGGTATTTTCCAAGATAGCATCTCTTAGAATACCTTCAAACAGTTTATCCACAACCTTACCGGTGTATAGTTCCAGAATCTGTTTTTTTACCCCTTTTTGAATATTTGCACCATATTTGTTAAGCACCAATCTTGTTGGACACTCACTTAAATATCAGAAATAAGGGTCTGTCTATGGCATTACTTAATTCTCTTAGGGTACGGGGGTAGGGTATGGGGGTATATGCCATCTGGTCCCGGTGATTTGTCAATTTTAATCTTTTTAAGATGTTTCTGTACTTCTTCCTGGGTCAGATAGGGCACTTTTAATGGGGAATTTTCTTTTAAATTCTGCATTTCATCTGATAGTTTATTGTCCTCAGTTAATATAGTGGGGAAAAAGTTTTTAGTACCTTTGCTTTCTTATCATCGCTGTCTGCAACTCCCCACTCATCACTCTGTAAAGGGCTGACACCTTCAGATTTATACTATTAGCATTTATATAATTGAAAAACATTGTAGGGTTTGTTTTAATCTCTTTGGCAATGAATCTCTGTCACCAGTTTGGCTACTTTTATTTGTCTATTTATCTATATTCTATTTTTTCTTTAAAGTTTTTCAATGTTTTCTCTCTACCCTCCCGTTTTAGTGATTTAAATGCTTTCTTTTAGTCATTTATTGCTTCTGTTACATTTTTATTTGCCCCTCAACCTGCACATCTGTCAGGAAAACCCTGGTTACCTGCTGTTTAGGTTACCCTGCCCTTGAGTTTTCCCTTAGCCAATATGGTGGAGCATGTTTTAAACCAGCTGCTACCTCACTTCCTGTTTGTCTTAAATATCCTGCCTGATCAAACACTTGATTGCTTGAGTATCGTGTAAAGCTCCTGCTTGCAGTTCTCTTGCTGGAACCGTCTCTACTTCGGATTGTTCCTTCCTCCTGTGCTTCACCCCGCACACCATCTGCTACCTGCCTATTGTCTGTAGCTTCTGTGGAACTACTGGTCCCAGCTTGCTCTCCTTAATGCCAGCTTATCAGCTCACCTGCCGTTTCCAGTGTTCTGCCTAGTCCCTGCTATTGGACTCCAGCTACTAACCGCCAGTATTGTGACAACATCTGTTGTTTTGTCAGGTCTATTGGTTAGTACTAAGCCCAGTATGGCTGTATCTTTAGTTGGATCCTGAACCAGTTGGGAAAGATAATTGTCTTTGGTTATTGTCAAGAACCTGTTTCCTTTAAAGGATGTACAGGTTTCAGTTTCCCAGTCTATATCTGTATAATGAAATTCCCCATAATTACAACCTCATTATGATTTGCCAACTCACCTATCTCCTTTAGTAGTAGATTTTCTGTGGACTTTGGTATATTATGTGGCTTATTATAAACTCCTATTAGTATTTCATTATTGTTTTTGCCTCCATGTATTTCTACCCACAATGACTCCACATCTTCATGTCCCTCACTTATATGTTCCGGGAGTGTGGGATTTAGACAGGACTTTACATAAAGGCAGACCCCTCCCCTCTCCGGTTTTGACCATCCTTTCTAAACAGACTGTAACCCTTCAAGTTAACCATCCAGTCATAGCTATCATCCAGCCATGTTTCAGTTATTCCCACTATGTCATAGTTCTCCTCAGACACTAATACTTCCAGTTCACCAGTTTTATTAGTCAGGGTTCTAGCATTAGTATACTCATTGTATAACATAGTTATGTCCCTAGTCTAAACATTCATCCAACCTCCTAGCCATCTTCTCCCCCAAAAAGCTGCACCTCCCCATTGAGGTGCAGCCCATCCGTACGATAGAGCCTGTAGCACAACTTAGCCTCAGCTCATAACGTCTCTCTACCTGGCTGACATCTTTCCCTGCCTGTCCATATTCTACACATACAATTCCTCTTTTTTGTAATTCTAGCCTTTCCCTGTCTAGACTGTCCCTGGCAGTAGAATGCAAGATTGGTTGACTTTAGAAAGTTCCTGACTCCCTAAGATCATTTTTCTGGCAGACACTGTAAGACCCAACCATCCTCATTCACAGCCAAGCACAGAATGACATTCTGCTCAACCTGCAAATGCACCTACACAAGGCTCTGCGGAATCACTGACTGGCTTATCCAGACTGTCTGTCGGCCAGTGAGCCAATCAGGGCAAGCACTACCCTCACTTTATATCAGGGTCACGTGAGCATCCTTCCTCTTCCTCCCTAGAGCTTTTTTCCTGCCATGTGCAGTAAAATTGCACTGTGCATGTGATATTTTAGTGGATTTGTGTGAAACAGACCTGAAAAGTTTTGGGTTTGTCTGTCATCCGAGAAAAATTGAAGTGTGTTACGGACTGGATCGCTCATCTTTAATTTATAGCATTTCCTTACCTAGTAGAACCCGCCTAACAATTTAAAGGGTGTGGTGTGTCTCATCTAGTACAAGCTGGACACAACATATTGGGCCCTGAAATGCCATATCAGTGGAAAACGTGCAATTTTCACTCTGTACAGTTTGCTGCACATTCATTTCTGCTAAATACTTGCAGCATTAAAATGCATCCCTTTTTATCTTGACAGACAGGATTTAAGGGTGTTTTTAAAACCAGGAAACACAGAATGATAATAAGGGGGTTAATTTTCTCACTGGCACATGATGGGCACAAGATATTGGGCACTAAAATATGAAATCTGTGAAATATCTGTAAAAAAAATATTTGTTTACTTCTTGGGGGTTTTCACTGTACGTAACCTAGGGTCTAGTCAAATGCAACATGGTGTATAAATACTATTCCAGCTAGTTCTGCCCTCCAAAAGAAAAAAATGATGCTTTTCACATTGCATACCATGTGGTGTGCCCATACAGCAATTTACAAACACAAATGGGGTGTTGCTGTATTCAGGAGAAAATTGATAACACATTTTGAGTGCATTTGTCTTGTTATCCCTTGTGAAAATTGGGGCTAGTAACTTATTGGGAAAAAAAAAATTCATTTTCACAAGCAAGTGTTTCCAAATTTTATGAAATATCTTTTAGGTATAAGTGCTTACAAGACCCCTTGAAAAATTTGTTTAGGGTTGTAGTTTCCAAAATGCAGTGACTTTTTGGGATTTCCACTATTGGAGAGCCTCAGGGTGCCTTAAAATAAGACATGGCGCCCCCCAAAATTTTCTGAATTAATCTGCCATCCAAAAGCCATATGGTGCTCCTTCCCTTCTAAACCCTGCCCTGTGCCCATACAAGGTATTTCTGTAAACTGTATAGTAAGTGTAATAAATGTTGTTGTTTGTTTTGCTGTTACCCCCTTGTTGTGATTAAAATTGAAAATCTGCAAAAAAAGGTGAAATTTTAAAATGTAACCTCCATTTTGCTTTGATTTCCATTGGAACACCTAAACATTAGTAAAGTTACTAAAATGAGTTTTGAAACATTTGAGAGGTGAAATTTCTAAAATGCATTCATTTATGGGTGATTTCTATTATGTAAGCCCTTAAAAATAATTTCATGATAATTTCAGTAAAACGTCTGTTTTTTGGGTTTTTTTTTTTTGAATATTTGAAAAATTGCTTCTATAATTCCAAGCCATTTAACGTCCTAAAAATAAAATGACATTTAAAAAATGATGCCAACATATAGTAGAGATATGGGGAATGTTAATAGCTGTTTTATGAGGTATCAGTATCTACCTTAAAGGGGTTGTCCGGGTTCAGAGAAGAACCCGGACATACCTGCAATTTCACCCAGGCAGCCTGCCTGAAGAGGACATCGGAGCATCTCATGCTCCGATGCCCCCCCCTTGCCCTGCGCTAGATCGCGCAGGGCAAGGTCTCTTGTTTTGTAAATACTCGCTGCCGGACGGGTACTTCCGCCCGGCAGTGAGTTCGGTGACGTCACCGGCCTTAATGGGCCGGCTTTAGCGCTGCCCTAGCCGTTTTACTGGCTAGGGCAGCGCTGAAGCCTGTCCATCAGCGCCGATGACGTCACCGACTCACTGCCGGGCGGAAGCCTCTGCCCGGCAGGGACCGGTACGTCACCGGAACCCGGCGAAATTCCTTTGCCCTGCGCTAATTAGCGCAGGGCAAAGGAGGGCATCGGAGCATAGGATGCTCCGATGCCCTCTTCAGGCGGGCTGCCTGGGTGAAATTGCAGGTATGTCCGGGTTCTTCTCTGAACCCGGACAACCCCTTTAAAAGTAGATACATTTTAGAAAAAAAAATCACATTTAGAAAATAGCAAATTCCCCACAATCAGGGGAGCCATTGGTTGAAATTGAAAGCCCTGGTCTTCATGAATAAATCAGGGCTTTCAGAATTGTTAGTGGTAGGATTTCAGAACATAGAACATAGCAATGAAGTGCTGACTTGCTTTTCCAATTGAATGCAATCTATTGAATAAGCAATGTAATGTAATGATTGCTTCTTATAGTCACCTATGATGTTTTAAAACATGCAAGTGAGCCTCTAGGAGCAAAAAACAAACCAAAGATTTGCCAAATTTATTATAGAGGCTTTAAAGTTATACTATCTATTGGTTGACATTTTAAGAGATGCATATTAAGCTGTTTTCTTTTTTCTTTTCTTTTTTTTTGAAGCTATGACTTGATGGATGAGGTTTAGTGGACTATACTTTTTTCTTACTTGATACATAAATGTTTAAAAAAACGAGTTCCAAATTGCATCAAAATTGTACAATTTTTTCTGAACATTTATTGTTTATTTCTCCTTCTAAATATCTTCTCCATGATCACTCTCATCTCTTGATTCCTCAAGCAGTATATAATCGGATTGAAGAGGGGAGTCACTACAATGTACAAAAATGAAATGAATTTGTTTATAGGCAAGGTGTATCCATTAGCTGGAACTGTGTATATAGTGATTAGGGTTCCATAGAACATGGTGACCACAGTGAGATGGGAGCTACAGGTGGAAAAGGTTTTTTTCCTCCCTGTTGCAGAGGAGATGCCAAAAATTGTTAAACAGACACAGGTGTAGCTGATAATAACTAAAATAAAAGGTATGACAATGATAGGGACAGAGATGAGCATGATCTCCAACTTTAAGGCAAAATTGTAAGAGCAGGAAAGGTCAACAAAAGGAATAGCATCACAGAAAAAATGGTCAATCACACGAGGGCCACAAAACTCAAGCTGAATAAGAAAAGCAAGAGTGATCTGGGTCAGGAGGAAGCCAAAAACCCAACAAAAGACAACCAAATGATGCTGAAGTCTCAAATTCATGATGATGTTGTAACGAAGAGGGTTACAAATGGCCAAGTACCGATCATAAGCCATGACAGTGAGGAGGTGACATTCTGTGCACCCTATGGCACAATACACATAGGTTTGGGTTATACAGCCAGTAATGGAGATGGTAGCTCCTTCTAACCAGACAACATGAAGCATTTTAGGGACAATTACAGTCAGGAGTATGGATTCAACAAATGAAAACTGCTGGAGGAAGAAGTACATGGGAGAATGGAGCTGAGGCTTGATGGACACCAACACAATGACCATAATATTTGTCATGAGTGTGAGGATATAAAAAATCAGGATTATGATGAACAAAGCAATGGCCTTGTAGCCAGTAGCATTCGGAAACCCAAGCAGCAAGAGCTCGGTGACTGATGACCGGTTGCTTTTATCCATAGCCAGGTTTTTCGTACATTTCCAAAAATATACAATTATAGAATATTATAGATTATAGGTTTTCAAATGACTCTGATGATGGATCTATGTACTCCTGTGAAGTCTTTCTTCTGTCCTAATAGTTTCACATTATCATTGATATTTTAGTTATAAAACTTATAATACTGATATCATTTAATTGCATTTTGTAGAATTAGATTTATAATTTAGAAATATATGTTAGGCTACTTTCACATTAGCGTTAGCAGGGTTCGTCAGGCATGTTTGCCGTGCTGTGGCCGGACCTCCGGCCCACCCCCATTTTAGTGAATGGGGCTGGATTGGACTTCCGGCGGCACACGTAGGCTAGCGTTAGTACTGATCCGGCAGGCTGTTCTCCTGCCAAAACAGCCTGCTGGACCCTGCTAACGCTAATGTGAAAGTAGCCTAACTGTTAATCTATTTTAACACAAAACAATATGATTGTACATCATGCTTGTTACAGACATTACAGACATTATGTCATGATTAGAAATGAGCAAATCGAAGTTGACAAAGTGGAATTCAATTTAAATTTCAGGAAAAATTTGATTTGCACCTAAGTCGAATTTCCTCGAGCTTCGTGGCAACGAATCATATTTTTTCCTAAAATGGCTGATGCCCATGTTAGGACACAGAGCAAAGAACTCTGGGAACGAGGGATCACTCACAATGCCATGCATGCAGCCAATCAGCAGCCAGCCAGCCCTGTGATGTCATGGCCCTATAAGTAGCCTCAGCCATCTTGGCTTCTGCAATTTTCCATGATTTAGAAGTTCAGGGAACGATCAGTCAAGGTGTAGGGAGAGGATAGGGAGGCATTTTCCACACTATAAAAGGAGAACTGGGTCCAATAGGAGAGTGTACAGCCTGGGTAATATGAGCGATTCTATTACACTTTGCTGCACTGACTGGGGATCCAAATTGCCATTACACTGCTGTCTTTAGGTTGTTTGCACTATATGATGCCTCTGTAATTCCAACAAACCTTGCTTGTTGGATGGAACTTTGGTTTCCATCCAGCATAATGGAAACCAGACGGATCCGTTATGCTTTCCCATAGGCTTCTATTATGACGGATCAAAACGGAATGCCTCTTGGTGTCCGTTTTGATTTCCGTCCTATGGATTCCGTTATTTTCCGTTATAACGATGTTATAACAGAAAGCTAGAATGGAATCCCTAACGGTGATGTGAACGAGACCTTATTTGCCGTTCTGCAGTGCACTTACATTGTACTATAGCCTTTTTGTGCGGTGTATTAGTTGGAAAAAAGTATGTCTTATTTACCATTCTGCGGTGAAGTTACATTTATTTAATTTCTTATAATTATTTTATTTAGCAGTATATCAGACAGACAAGCGGCAGGCCCTTCAAAGCAGGCAGTGACCCAAATGTTTCTGGCGCAGGCAAAAGTAGCATCAAAATAAGGGGGGGTGGCAGCAGGAGTCGCAGCGAGAGGCCTAAGCTCCCGGTGTCATCTAGCGGTTGTATCTTTATCAGAAACCCAGTGGTGCTTGAATGGTTGACCCATTCTTCTATTTTGTCGCAAGTTAAATCAGACTCCCCCATCCAACAGTCGATTGGTTCTTCGGACACAACCCTTAGTTGGCATGGCCCGGGAGGAGGTCCTGTGCTCTCACCTGTCCTCAACCTGCCTCTGTCCTTTTCTGTTCCCTCAGCTAGAGAAGTATTATATGCCGTAGGCTCGGCTCCACTTTTCAGCGAGGACGAGCTACTAGAGGACAATCAGCAGCTACTGCCCAGACAAGATGTGGAGGAGAGATCCGCAGCTTCCTCCATTAGGCGGGCAAGTAGAGATGGTGAGAGTCACGTGGGAGCTGGTTTTGCGAGCAGTCAGGCTCCTGGCCCTGAGACTGTTGAGGGGAAATCAGTGACATGCAGACAGTAGCGGATGATGATGATGTAGCCGATCGCACTTGGGAGCCAGGTGAAGGGGCTTCATCATCATCAGGAGAAGAGGGTGGCAGCTAGAACATTAGGCAGCGGCTGAGCCAGCAAGGTGGTAGCGTGGCCGGGAGTTAGCAGGGTGGAAGCAGTGGGAGGTCAGGAGCCAACATGCCCAGGGTAGGCCACCCACTTCACAGGAGCCTACCTGCCCAGAAAGTAGGGTTCACGGATGCAGCGGTATCAGCCAGTCAGTGCAGAGTATTTGGGGGGAAAATGCCATACTCGGCAGTGTGACTTTTTTTTGTTAGGCCGTCGGAGGAGGTGAACATGGCCATTTAACTAATTTGTGGGCAGAAGGTGAAGTGTGGCCAGGGTGACAATGTGGGCACCACGGCTCTGCGTCAACATTTGCAGCATCACCATAAAGTGGCCTGGGAGAACCATGGTTCTGATGTGCCTCTGCAAGTCAAGGCTCCACCACCTCAGCCAAAGGAAGCTCTCTGTCCTTTTCATCATCTGCTTGATGCTCCTGCTCCTCCTCCTTCTACTCCTTGTCAGTCATTTCATCAGAAATTGTTCCCAGAGGTGATTGCAAATAGAAAACAGTATGTGTGCAGTCATCCAATGGTGCAGAAGCTTAAGATGCTCCTGGCCAAGCTGCTGGAACTGCAGTGCCTCCCTTTCCAACTGGTGGACTCTGTACCTTTCAGAGAAATGATGGCTAGTGTCAAGCCGAGGTGGAGAGTCCCAAGCAGTCATTTATTTGAGAAAAATGCAGTACCAGCCCTGCACAAATATGTAGAACAGAAGGTGGGCCAGTCCTTGAGCCTGTTGTTGTCTACCAAAGTGCAAGGCCACGTCAACGTGTGGAGCTGTAACTATGGTCAAGGACAATATATGTCATTTACGGCCCACTGGGTAAATGTAGTTCCTACCCAACAACTTTGCCAGTTGACACCACTTCCGCTCCCTCATTCTCACCAGAGGGTATTCAGAATAGTCAAGCCAAAGTCAGAACCAGACTGGAGCCACAGTACTAAATCCCGAGGCAGAAAGTGGTAAAAGGCCATTTAAGTCCAAAACAAATACCAATCCAATACACAAAGAAGGAAACTTGGAGCACTGAGGAAGTATTGGGTGTATTGCCAGTTGGGGATTTAAATAGAGCACTGTGTCCATAGATCAGAACTAGGGATGAGCGAACCGAACCGTAACGAACCAGATTCGTTACGAACTTTACCGAACGTTCGGTTCGTCCCCGAACCGAACTTTCGTAAAGTTCGTATGAATCAGGTTCGTAAATAAATAAAGTTTACTTTTTCAACAGAATAGACCAGGATACAAGGGATTATTTATTACTCCTACAATCCCTTGTATCCTGGTGTGACCCTCGTGTCAAACCACCCTTTTGGGAGGAGAATGGCCGAGATGGGTTATTATTTTCGTTCGTCCGAACGTTCGTTCGGACGAGCGAACAGAACCGTAACGAACCAGATTCGTTTAAGAACTTTTAAGACGAATCTGGTTAAAATAAAAACGGCACATCAAAACTGTACCGTTTTCACAGAATAGACCAGGATACAAGGGATTATTTATTACTCCTACAATCCCTTGTATCCTGGTGTGACCCTCGTGTCAAACCACCCTTTTGGGAGGAGAATGGCCGAGATGGGTTATTATTTTCGTTCATCCGAACGTTCGTTCGGACGAGCGAACAGAACCGTAACGAACCAGATTCGTTTAAGAACTTTTAAGACGAATCTGGTTAAAATAAAAACGGCACATCAAAACTGTACCGTTTTCACAGAATAGACCAGGATACAAGGGATTATTACACATAAAATCCCTTGTATCCTGTTTTTCTGTGAAATGCAAGAGCTGTGACGTCACTCCCACTGCCCTTTAAGTGCTGTTGCACGACGGAAGCTCGTCATTCTGTTGGCAGACAGCACACAGAGAGGAGCTCCACGTTAGTTAGAAGAAAAAATAAAGATAGCTAGATAGGTAATCTGCTAGACAGAGACAGGGAGAGATAGAGAGAAAGAGAGAGGATTAGAAAGGGTTAGTGAGAGAAAGCTGTCAGGAGGACAGTTGAGTTAGTACAGGTAGCACTGAGCCAGCTCCTGTCCCGTGACAATTTGTACAGGTTGTTGCTCTGCTGGGTGCATTCAACCTAGTGTAGCTGCGAGTCCTGAGACAAAAAAAAGTTACAAAAAAACACCAAAAAAATATAAAAAAAAAAATATATAAAAAAAAGTTCTAAAAAAAAAATTTAAAAAAATTTTTGCTGTTAATAATACGTTATAGGTGAAGTAACCTATAACGTCAGTACAGGTAGCACTGAGCCAGCTCCTGTCCCGTGACCATCAGTACACGCTCCAGGTTGCTGTTCTGCTGTTCAACCTAGTGTAGCCGCGACTAAAAAAGTTACAAAAAAACTCCAAAAAAATATAAAAAAAACAAAAAAATATAAAAAAAACTGTTCTAAAAAAAGTTACCAAAAAAGTTATAAAAAAAAAAGTTAAAAAAGCCGTTATAGTTGAAGTAACCTATATAAGGTTTATATTTTTTTGGTTTTCTCATTTTCATTTTTTCCATACTCAAATAAATATGTCAAAGCGTCCCAGTTCAAGCAGCACCAGGCCCGGTGGCAGCCGGGGTAACAGGCGTGGCAGCAGGGTGCAGCTACCCGTGACCGCCAGTGGTCATGTAAGAACCACCCACCCAGGGCTTACAGATTGGCTTACCCAATCCTCAAGTTCCAGTGCCCAAAGCTCCCAAACCAGGAGTCAAGCAACGGCTGGATCATCGGACACCACCATTACATGGGACGGTCAGCAAGAGTCCTCTGCCCCGTCCCCTGTCATTACAATGGCCATCACCTGTGGGGCACCTTCTGCCATGGATACGTTGGCAAACCTTGATCTGCCCTTCGACTCTCTACCACTCTTTAGTCATGAGGAGGAGGAGGAGGAAGTTCTACAAAGACAGCAGGTGCAAGGTAATGAGTCTCCAGAGGAGGTGTTGCCTGGAAGTCAACAGAGCCAGGGAGGTGCATCCAGTGCCACACCAGATATCCTGGAGGAAATTAGCACTGGTCCTGAATTTGACGACAATGAGACGGCAGATCAGACGTGGCGCCCCGAAGCAGCAGTATCCCCAGCATCATCAGGGGAGGAAATGGAGGTGCCACAGACGCAGCAACATCACACTGTTGCAAGGACACAAGGCAGAAGAGCGAGCGGTAGAAGACAAGCTACCAGAGATAGATCTTCACCTTCAAGCCTGGGTCCTGAGAGGGCACCCTCAGCCAGCAGTGGCAGTCAACAGCCAGCAAGACCCCCCATGGCTGGCGGAAAACAACGGTCCTCAGTCGTCTGGCAGTTCTTCCGCCTTGGGACAGATAGGCACATTGCCTTTTGCCTGCTGTGCAATGATAAGGTCAGTCGTGGTAGGGGGGATAATCTCGGCACAACATCCATGAGGAAGCACATGGAAAGGCAACACCCACAGGCCTGGAAGAACCGTGACCCCAATACCACCTCCTGTCAGGATGCACCATCCACTGCAGATCCCATCGTGCAGCATCCTGTCAGTACAACTCAGAGCTCGTCAGCCAATTCAGAACCAATAAGTCCAGAGACTTGTTGCCCCATTGGACCCAAACAGCACTTGCCTTTATGATAGGCAGGCTGAACAGTCACTCAGCCTGCAGTAATCAAACATGTTTCTCCCAACAGCGTGTATGCGC
The DNA here is from genome assembly GCA_900303285.1 of Rhinella marina. Lineage (NCBI taxonomy): Eukaryota > Metazoa > Chordata > Amphibia > Anura > Bufonidae > Rhinella > Rhinella marina. The sequence goes on along the minus strand of ONZH01006849.1, from coordinate 20,810 downwards.
TGTTGGCAGAAACAGAGCGACTACTATGGGCACGGCTTAGACAACATATTGCAGGGGATGTGACCTGGCATCATGTTTCACACAGCGGGCTGTGCCGCAACTTCAGAGCTCATTGCTGGAGCCTGGACAGATAAGTTCATGACAGAAGCTCTAACAGTTACTGGAATCTTTGCAAACAAAACTATCCATATTGTCAAGTATGAGAGCATATTTATGGCATCAGTTCTGTCACAATAGCTCTAATTTTTATGTAAAACATGCAAAAATGTGTTATTCTGGTATAGCCCACTCACAAACCATTGAATATTGTCTTTAATCTTTTAAAAGTAAACACCTGAAATATCTAATGGTTCTGTATTCAGTGCTATAATAGATCAACAAAGTGAGTTGATATGATCACATTTACTGTAATGCAGAGAAAAACAATAAAGTTGTAGGCTCCGACAGTGTCTGCCATCATGTGTCTGTCCCATCTGCTTTGATACCTTTCCAACACCTCCTTGATATCCTCTCATCTCTGTGATGGAGACAACTACACCTGGCAGAAGCTTTAACATATGTCATTATTTTTTTGTGAAATTTTAGACCATCAACAATTTCTGTTTTTACTTATTCATTATTCAGAGTAAAAAGACAGACCAAACCCTCATTATATCTCAGCGTCTACAAAAGTAAAACAGTGCTACAGCAATCTGCTGACATTGAATTGTTACTAATTCTATATTCAGTAGAAAAATGAATATGTGATACTTAGCAGTTACAGTATATTTTGATGAAAATCTTTTGTGCCCAATCGCTATGGCAAGGTGACCTCTTTTAGATGGGACTCTACTCTATGCTGACTTCTCTCCTTGTGCCAAAAGGCCTCAATTGAATTCAGGTAAAGATCAGAATATAGCTGGAGCCTACTGTACCCAAATTAATTTGAAGCCTGCGGATACACGGAGATGTGTGCTTTATTTTATAGACTTTTAACTGTTAATTAATGAATTAGACTTTTATTTATCCCTTTAAAGGGATATTCCCATCACAGACAATGGGGGCATGGCAGAGAATGGAGTAAGGAAAGTGGCAGAGGGCACACTGTGCATGTGCAACCACCCTTTATTCATTTCTATAAATGGTTTGGCTATTTCCGTCAGCCCCATAGACATAAATGTGACCGGTGGCCACGCAAGCGTGGTGCACTCCCATTTACTTGTATGGGGAAAGAACTTGGCGGTAGCCGGACCCCGGGGTCCTCTAGCCACCACTCTCCCAGTTCTATTCTCGGCGTAGGTGCGGGTCCCACCTCCTTTAAGGACTCCAATTTTTCAATATAGAAATGAATACAAATTTATTACAAAGTGGAAACATTAACACAACTCTTGATTGGCCACTACTCAAAAACTGGCAATTACACAAAAAGGCAGATATACCATAGACATCTCTTGACAGAGTATCCCAATTTTATGTTATTTTTTCTAGTGCTGGTCATCTTAAGATATGTTGAGCCAAGGGGAGATGGAAGGAAGTACACTGTGATATTAGGTGTTATGGATCAGTGAGTATGACCCCAATGTGCCAACTAACCTTGAGAGTGTTGTACATGTGCTTCCCCAGTATTCATCCTTGAACATCTAGACAGGAATCTGGGCTTTGCTGAGGGTTAGCGGCCAGACCACTACCTCCTGGGATAGTCCTGGTGCAGTTAGCTGCTCATCCACTGCTGTCAGGGACTCTGGTGTAAGCACCAGGAGTGCTGGATATAGAAAATGCACCAAGAATGCAGGAAAACTGCAGGTACAGTCCGAACAGGCACCGAGGCTTTAATGTTGTTTAGATCCAGACAGTGCACCGTTAATGTAGGTACAGAAAAGGCTTGCAGGCGGTGTAGTGGTGAGGTACAGCAGGCAGGCTGGAAACTTCACTGGAGCACAGACAGAGAAGACAGCCTGGGTTACCTTAAACAAGAATTGAACTGAACTTGGACTTGCACACATAAAGGAAGGAAAGAGAACTTGGAGAATGTTAGAAACACAGGCAGAAGATAACACAGGATAAATGCAGGCAAATCACAATGGCACTAGACTATCAAACACCTCTGCTAGTGACCAGGGAACCTAAAGCTCATGCACCCTTTGCCTGCACGGTGTGCCTTAAATACCTACTGAGCTTAAGTCATTGGCTGGGGAAGGATTTGCGAGTGCACAAAATGGCCATTTAAGAGGCCAGAGGTGAGCATGTGCATGCCCTAAGAGAGCATAAGGCAGGACCATGGAGGCAGCAGAATGGACAAGACACTGGCAACCAGGATACCGGACAGCATGGTGAGTGGCACAACAGGGGACAGGAGGAGGGCGGCGGTCATGGATAGCAGACCTAACATTAGGAATTCTTAATTGATAGAGACATAAGAAGCTGCAAAGAGTAGATTAACCTATGGGCGACCCAAGAGAAAACAAAGAGAATTTTTGTAAGCAAAGGCTTAGTGCAAATAGAAGAAGCAACTTTAACTATGGTGATTTAGTACCTACACGGCCTTGATGTGTCTCAACCTCATATCATTATACAGTATTTTTATAGGAACATGTATTATACATATTAAAAAAATGATAAATGAAGGAATGGGGGAAATGCCATACATATTAATGGAAGACATTCTTAAAAAGTATTTTAATGACAAATCAACTCATTACTAGTGCCTCTTGTTGAACATCAAGAAACACTCTGTGTTTGTTATTTTCCCTCCTAAAATATTTTATGAGCCATTTATAAACTATGATCCTACTTGAGGTGTACAGATTGTTTGACCTGGGTCCACAGGCTCGCAGATAATATGGACCCAACAAATAACAAAAAATAGAGGATTCTCACCAGTTGAACTGGGGCCCATCCCACTAACCACCAATTAGTGCTTAATATCAACAAAATATCCGTAAAATGGCTGGCCCACAGTAATTTTCATAAATCTTTACTAATTCATACAGCACAATAGAAAACAGAATAAAAAAATAAATAAATGAAAAAAACAAAAAGCAAATTTCATAAACCCCATAATATGATCACGGTCCCTTTAAATGCAGAGCTCTCACATATTTTTATAATTATAATTACTGTAAGCCAGCCATTTTTCAGATATTTTGGACACAACGTTTGGTGGACAGAGGTGGACAAATTCTTGCAATAATTACATTATTATGCTGCTACTCTGCTGCATGTCCTCCTGATGAACCTAAAAGCTAGGGGAAATGCGTTGAGGGCCTAGGTAGCACTCTTTAGGAAGGGATTACTAGACAGGTCCGAGGTCTCCAGAGGCTGGGGGTCGCCCTTGTAAGGGCGAGTGCTCCGACAAACAGCCAATATAGGGTTCCACCTGCTACTAGACAGTATTTATGAGGGGCAGTATCACTAAATAGATAGTTACCCCAGGATCCGAATACTTACCTCTGAATGCAGGCTAGGAATTTGTGAGAATTGGCAAGGGACACCTGTCATTTTAGATGTACCCATGCGACCTCCAGCTTTATTGATTAATTAGGAACCTCTAGTGATACCCTATCTAGTAATAATACTAATTTTAAACCCTTTCCTATTTTTAAATTTACTACACCTGATATTTTTTTTGTAATATTAATAAAAGTTAAGTTTTAAATCCACTACGGTAGATACATACTAAGATGTTATAGGGTGTACTCAGTTTATAATAATTCAATAAATGGGTGGCCCTCAAGAAGCCATTATACATACAATCAGACCACAATTGGTAACATGAGGCCTAAACAATGTCCAATACCTTTATAAATATTACACTGATGTCCTGTTCAGTGACAGGATCTGGTGACAATTATCTAACCTGTATGTCTAGAAAAAGTTACCCCTAAATTTTTTGATGCTGCTACTGTAGACCATCACCAATTTGTTTTGTTCTGGGGTCTCCACCAATGCACCTGTGCACCTATGCATCTTTCATTCCAGACATACAGATCAGTCTCTAGTAGATAATTGCAAACCTAATGTGGCTAATACAATTCAATACATCTTCTTACCAATGACAGATTACCTCTTAAAGGTTGGGTTCTTTAAGTCTCCAGTTTCGGTGTTGCAAGATCTTTAACTGCAGGTTCCTTTATCTTCATGTCTCTTGTTCGTAATCCAGCTATAGAGGTATCTGCTTGGACATGAGGAGGAGAACTTGTGAAGCATAACAGGAAATAAATGGACCACATTGAGTTCTCTGAGCTTTTTATGTATTGCAGGTGGCCATCTGGGGACACTTACAATTCATTTCTGTGTAAACATAGAACAGCAAATGGCTTCTTGAGAATTGTAATTGTCCCTCATACATTAATGTATCTATAATTATTGTTTCAGTAAGATAAAAAAAAACACATGAAAGTGAATTTTAATTTTTAGATGCATAGAAGACAAAAAGAGGAAAAAAACTAAGAAGTGTAATAAAACAACAAAAATTTTATGATAATCAGTTTTCATAAGGGTTCCTTCACTGAAATGTGTGCATAGAGTCTAAATGACCATACAATGCTCTAGTACCAAGATATATAGAGCCCAGGTACTACCATGGCGCCTAAGGGAGTAAAACACAAAGATTTAGAAGCAACAAGTCCAAACATCTGTCAAGTGCCTATAAAACTGGACAGAAAAAAAACAGAGAGCTGAAATGGACACAGTAAAGATGTACTGACATAAATGGATTTGGAGGGGTGTAGACTAATGGCTTAAAGAGAGGTATTGGGGGGTGTAGAAGGTATTCGAGTAGCAGGAAGCAGAAAGGGGCTCATCAGGGTTTACAGTATGCCCTGTGATCTTTTCAAGCATCCTGTTCCTTCTTGAAACCTTGAGTGAGGCTATTGAGACTAGAGATGAGCGAATCTATTCGCTGCTTTGTATCAAATCCTCCATTTTTCCTACTTTGAAGCGAATCCGGATTTTGTCAGATTCGCTTTGTATTATTTGTAAATGTTCTTAAAAGTTTGACGCAAACACTACTTACGCTACGTACGCTACGTGGCAATAATCACATTTTTCTTGCCGGCCCCCCCCTTGTCCCCCGAAGCGGGAAAATGATGATATGCCCCCTCAAGAGCGGGAAAATGAATATACGCCCCCCTCAGAAGAAGGGAAAAACCAGCCCAGCCTACCTGTATAGGGAGTGAAGACTACTCCCTTTTTACTCCGCCCTCCACTCCAGTTCAAGCCAGCGGTGCACAAGATACCACAGCATGGCGAAGCAACTGCGACCAAAGTGGGGGTAAATGGCCTTTGGTAACTAGTACCCCAAAACACCGCCTGCTCCAAAGATCAGAGCGTCACAATTGTGCAAGGCAGTCTCACCGGCTCCTGACTCGATATTCGCCTTGCCAGCTGGTGCGGCAGATGAGGCGGCTGGAGCGTCCATTTCGCCACCCAGGAGGAGAGCAAAAACAATTGAGATGCATGGCAAGGCCTGATTGGGCCTATCATTCAACTCAGTGGTTGTATGGAGCCGTAGCATGAACAAATGTTTAGCCAGTGTTCACATGTTGGGTTTTCATGTAGTTCTATTATAGTGTTTTTTTCTCTGAATATGTGTAAAAAATAGTGAAATAACTAATCAACAAAATGTACAGTGACTAGAGATGAGCAAGCACTAAAATGCTCGGGTGCTCATTATTCGAGTCGAACTTTTCCCGATGCTCGGGTGCTCGTTTCGAATAACGAACCCCATTGAAGTCAATGGGAGACTCGAGCATTTTTTGCAGGGGACCAAGGCTCTGCCTAGGGAAGGCTGGGTGAAAACCTGGGAACCTCAGAAAATGATGGAAACACCACGGAAATGGACAGGAAACAGCAGGGGCAGCATGCATGGATGCCTCTGAGGCTCCCTAATTACACCATTTTTTCTAAATCTGGCCAATAGTCTGGGGATAACCCCAAGGCAATTTTCAGGGACACGGTAATGGTGACCCTCTTAAAAATGCTGCCTGACAACCTGGCGGTGAACCCCTGATTGTCTGTCTTTCAATAAGATTGCAGTGTAAAGCATGGTGGTGAGCCTCAGTAATAAGATTGTAGTGTAAAACATGGTGGTGAGCCTCAGTATGACTTTTTAGATGGAGATTGCATGTGGCCATGTACTCCCTGGAACCCCGTAGTCACCCCTTCTCTGATGTGCTACCCCAGAGCATTCTCTGCCACAATTCGCAAGACCTTTTGCAGTCTCCGTGTGCTGACAGTGGGGATTTACCAGTGTTGTCTGAGGAGGTGGTGGACAATGGCGAGACACAGGTGTCGGGGGGTGAGGTAATTGTATGGGAAGCAAGTTACAGTGGGGACTCCTTGGGGGGACTTTCTCATGATGGGACAGATTCAATTGTGTTTAGAAAGGCTGATGGGCTTCCGTCAGCACTGTGTGTATAGAACCCCATGGCCTTTCATAAAAATAGTCTGGCGATGACCCCAAGGCAATTTTCAGGGACACGGTAATGGTGACCCACTTAAAAATGCTGCCTGACAACCTGGCGGTGATCCCCTGATTGTCTGTCTTTCAATAAGATTGCAGTGTAAAGCATGGTGGTGAGCCTCAGTAATAAGATTGTAGTGTAAAACATGGTGGTGAGCCTCAGTATGACTTTTTAGATGGAGATTGCATGTGGCCATGTACTCCCTGGAACCCCGTAGTCACCCCTTCTCTGATGTGCTACCCCAGAGCATTCTCTGCCACAATTCCCAAGACCTTTTGCAGTCTCCGTGTGCTGACAGTGGGTTATTTACCAGTGTTGTCTGAGGAGGTGGTGGACAATGGCGAGACACAGGTGTCGGGGGGTGAGGTAGTTGTATGGGAAGCAAGTTACAGTGGGGACTCCTTGGGGAGACTTTCTCATGATGGGACAGATTCAACTTGGGTGGATCAGGCACAGGAACAGATCAATTTTTATTTTTTTGTGTTTATTTAACTTTTATTTAGCACAAATAACCAAAGAGATATTTATTCGTTCTCTTCGCTGCGCAGTCTGGCGTTGGGGTTCGTCACTTTGATGGCGAGCTGTGCCGCTCTCTCCACAATGGTCTTTCGGTTCTTTGAGGAGATGTTGTGGGCGATTTCTGCACAGAAGGACTTGTTGCTCATCAACAGAACCTCGAGCTCCTTGACATTGTGGACCAGGAATTTGCGGAACCCTGTGGGCAGCATGTGTTTGGTCTTCTACTTGCTACCGTATCCAATGTTGGGCAATATAGATACGCAGGTAATTAATTTATTTTTCAGTAAGTTTCAGTAATTATTTTTCACTTTTCCCAAAAAAAAAATTTACGCAGTTTGCGCAAATAAAACTGGAAACTGGAACTGGAGAGAGGGCCTGTAGTTGGACCTCCGGAAAAATTGTTTGGAGAGAGGGCCTGTAGGTGGACCTCCAGAAAAATTTTTGGAGAGAGAACCTGTAGGTGGACCTCCGGAAAAATTGTTTGGAGAGAGGGCCTGCAGGTGGACCTCCGGAAAAATTGTTTGGAGAGAGGGCCTGTAGGTGGACCTCCGGAAAAAATGTTTGAAGAGAGGGCCTGTAGGGGGCCCTCCTGAAAAATTGTGGTAAAAGAGTGCCAGTTGGACCTCTGAAAAATGGCGTTTTTTTGGTCAGCGTTAGGCAAATACGACATGCAGGAGGAGGAGGAGTAGGAGGAGTAGAGAAGAGGAATCGGATACATAAGTAATGTTAATCTTTAGCTGCTTTCCCCCAGAGGAGATTTGAATTCCGGTGAAATCCAGGCCTTGTTCATTTTAATAAGCGTCAGCCTGTCAGCGCTGTCAGTTGACAGGCGTGTACGCTTATCGGTGATGACGCCACCAGCTGCACTGAATACCCACTCTGACAGCACGCTAGCGGCAGGGCAGGCCAGCACCTCCAAGGCACACAGCGCCAGTTCAGGCCACGTGTCCAGCTTTGAAACCCACTAGTTGTATGGAGCAGAGTGATCCTTACGGACATTGGTATGGTCAGCTAGGTACTCCCTCACCATCTTTCTGTACAGTTCCCCCCTACTCTGCCTAGACTGGAGACAGGTGACAGTGTCTTGCTGGAGTGACATAAAACTGGCAAAGGCCTTGGAGAGCGTTCCCCTGCCACTGCTGGACAAGCTGCCTGCTCAGCTCCTCTCCCCCGCTACTTGGCCCACAGAACCATGCCCTCTGCCGCTAGCGGCATCAGATGGGAAGGATTGTTTCAGCTTGTGCACCAGGGCCTGTTGATATCTATTCACTCTCATACTCCTTTCCTCTGCAGGAATGTGGAAAGGTTCTGCTTGTACCGTGGGTCCAGGACAGTGAACACCCAGTAATCGGTGTTTGAAAAAATGCTTCTAACGCGAGGGTCACGGTATAGGCAGCCTAACATGAAGTCTGCCATGTGCGCCAGAGTCCCAACACGCAAGAATTCCCTTTCCTCACTGGCCTGACTCTCCATTTTCTCCTCCTACTCCTCCTCCTCCTCCAAGTCCTCCTCTTCAGCCCATACACACTCAAGAGTTAAGGACTGAGCACTGGTACCCTCTACTGTCTTTCCGACATTCTCCTCCTCTCCCTCCTCATCCTCATCCCCCTCCTCCGATACGCGCTGAGAAACAGACCGGAGGGTAATCTGGCTATCAAGCGACGTATCTTCCTCCACTGTCTCTTGTGACAAGTGCAAAGCATCCGACTTGATGCTGAGCAGTGAGTTTTTCAACAGGCAAAGCAGCGGGATGGTGAGGCTGATAATGGCGGCATCGCAGCTGAACATCTGTGTTGACTCCTCAAAGTTGCTCAACACCTGGCAGATATCAGACATCCACGTCCACTCCTCATTGTAGACTTGAGGAATCTGAGTGACCTGACTACCAGTTCTGGTGGAAGTTGACATCTGGCAGTCTACAATCGCTCTGCGCTGCTGGTAAAATCTGGATAACATGTTTAATGTCGAATTCCTCATGGGCACGTCGCACAACAGTCGGTGAGCGGGCAGTTGTAGGCGGCGCTGCGCTGCCCTGAGAGTGACAGCATCTGTGGTCGACTTGCGGAAATGCGCACAGATGCGGTGCACCTTGTTGAGCAAATCAGACAGATTGGGGTATGTCTTGAGGAACCGCTGAAGTATTAGATTGAACACGTGGGCCAGCCATGGCACATGTGTCAGTCTGCTGAGTTGCAGAGCCGCCACCAGGTTAAGCCCGTTGACACACACAACCATGCCTGGCTTGAGGTTTAGCGGTGCCAGCCACACATCGGTCTGCGCCGTGATGCCCTGTAACAGCTCTTGGGTGGTGTGCCTTTTGTCACCTAAGCTCAGCAGTTTGAGCACCGCCTGCTGGCGCTTACCCACGGCACTGCTGCTTTGCCTTGAGCTACCGACTGAATGCGCCGTGCCCACGGATTGTAATTCGGTGGAGGAGGAGGAGGGGTCGGAGGAGGAGGAGGAGGAGGCATAGTACGTCTGAGAGACCGTGACCGAGGTAGGCCCCGCAATCCTCGGTGTGGGCAGTACATGAGCGGCCCCAGGGTCAGTCTCGGTCCCAGCCTCCATCAAGTTAACCCAATGTGCCGTCAGTGAGATATAGTGTCCCTGCCCGGCAGCAGTTGTCCACGTGTCTGTGGTTAGGTGGACCTTTTCAGAAACAGCGTTGGTCAGGGCACGGATGATGTTCTGTGACACGTGCTGGTGTAGTGCTGGGACGGCACATCGGGAAAAATAATGGCGGCTTGGGACCGAATACCGAGGGGCAGCCACCGCCATGAGATTGCGAAAGGCCTCGGTCTCTACCAGCCAATAGGGCAGCATCTCCAGGATAAGCAATTTGGAGATGTGGACGTTGAGGGCATGGGCATGTGGGTGGGTGGAACTGTATTTCCTCTTGCGCTCCAGCGTCTGCTGTAAAGACAGCTGAATGCTGCGCTGGGACACATTGGTGGACACTGTGGAGGATCGTGGAGGCGAAGGTGTCGTTTTCCGGTGGGAGGCGCTCGTGCCAGGGTCCTGGGCAGGGGGTTGACTAGCAGAGGCAGCGAGTGAAACAGGGGAAGGAGCAGTGGTGTGACCCGCAGGAGGTGGTGAACAGCCTTGGTTCCATTGAGTGGGGTGTTTAGCACTCATATGCCTGCGCATGCTGGTGGTGGTTAGGCTAGTAGTGGTGGCACCCCTGCTGATCCTGGTGTGGCACAGGTTGCACACCACAGTCCGTCAGTCATCCTCACTTTCTTTAAAGAACCTCCAGACTTGCGAACATCTAGGCCTCGCCACGGGAGCTTCACTACGTGAAACAGTTGCTGCTGATGCACCAGCTCTGGCCCTGCTTCTCCCTCTAGCCACACCACTGCCTTTTCCAACCTGTTCTGGTGCAGCACTCGCCTCCGCCTGAGAAGGACTGTCTTCACTCGGCTTATCAACCCAGCTTGGGTCAGTCACCTCGTCATCCTCCGATTCCTCAGTCTGTTCCCCCTCAGTCTGCTCCCACCTCGGACTTCCTGCCCTTACAACAACTTCACCACTGTCTGACAACCGTGTCTCCTCATCGTCCGACACCTCTTTACATTCTTCTTCCACTAACTCAACATTGTCATCATCATTATCATCACCCACAGACTGCGACAGTGGGAAAACTTGGGCATCGGGAACGAGGTCAGCAGCAACCTTAGAAGTGGTTTGTGACTCTGGGAAGGGTCCAGAAAACAGTTCCTGAGAGTATGCTGGATCGCATTCCAAATTTTCCTGGGAGGTGGCAGACTGGGGGGAAGGAGGTTGAGGTGGAGGAGCCAGAGGAGTGCTCCCTTGGGTAACGTGGGTGGACTGCGTGGAAGACTGACTGGTGGACAAATTACTTGAAGCATTGTCAGCAATCCACAACATCAGCTGTTCGCACTGTTGTGGTTTCAACAGTCCTCTACCACGTGTCCCTGTAAGTTGAGACATGAAGCTAGGGAGTGTAACTCTGCGGCGTTCCCCTGCTCCCTCATCAGCAGGTACTGTCTCACCCTGCCCAGGACCATGGCCTCTGCCCCCTGCAGTAATTGAATGCCCACGCCCATGCTCACGCCCTCGTCCTTGACCCTTAGCCCTGGGGTTCAACATTTTCTGTATATAAGTGTATTATATAAAAAATAAAAAATAAATAGGCCTGTTGTACTGAAACCCACAAACTTGTTCAGTCTGGTTTAATTAAGTGACGTACAGAAAGTGTCACCTGGACAGAAAATACGGATTGGAGTGAGTGTACTGAACTGTGACACACAGAATGGTTCCACACTGCTGTGTGAAATAGATTTGTATCACTGAGCTAAAACTACAAAAAAAACTATTTTTTTATATATATTTTTTTTAGTTTTGTTTTTTTTTTGGAACGTGAGGTGCAGAAACTATCTTAGAGCTAACTGACACCCTGCTGACGGTGGCTATTTTGACTGCGACCCAGACAAATGTCGCACAGAGATTTTTGGGATCAAGCTATATACGTGACAGCAAAAGACCTGGTTGTATTAAGTGACGTACAGTGTTACTGCTGTGTGAAATGGATTTGTATCACTGAGATATAACAATAAAAAAAGTGGTTATATATGGCGATAGATGCACTACTAGTGCCAGCCAGCCAGCCAAGCCAGGAGACAAAAAAAAATGTCTTGTAGCCCTTAAAAAGGCTGTTGGGTTCTTTGTGGGTGATTCCTGTCTAACAGAGAACTAAATGCAGGCCCTAACACTTTCCCTGAAATGCAGCAGCTCTATCCCTAACGACATCCAGACGGCATCTGAGCCGAGCACCGCGGGCAGTCACTAGTATATTCCAGGGTCACCTGATCAGGCCAGCCAACCCCTGCTATCGACATGTAAGGTCCCGACATGATGCTGGGTGTACCGCAGAGTCTCCTGGCTTGTGATTGGCTGAGTTTATAGGCGCCAAAAAAGCACAATGCGGAAGTTGCCATTTCCTCGAGCATGGCGAGATACTCGTCCGAGCAGCGAGCACTTACGAGTACCGTAATACTCAAACGAGCACCAAGCTCGGACGAGTATGCTCGCTTATCTCTAACAGTGACATATAAACACGCCTTCAGGTCATTGTTATTTTTGGTACAATACACAGTCTGCTTCTATAATGCAGTATTAAGATGAATCCTATATGAGATAACACTTTTGGAATAGAGTATGTATGTCTTGGCCCAGATATCATGTTAGTAAAATGGTTACTGTTATCACTAGCAACCAGGAGTTTACCTATAGCCATATACAATCACTGACAAAAAAAAACCCAAAAAAACACTGGAATGGAATTTAAAAGCCTTTGTCAATGTGATAACTATTAAATCAGGCATATAACCTGGAAGGGTTCATCACGCTTGAGAAAACTATTGGGTTCATTTATCAAATTGGTGTAAAGTAGAACTGGCTTAGTTGCCCATAGCAACCAATCAGATTCCACCTTTCATTTTTCACAGCTCCTTAAGAAATGTGTCTCTGGTTCCTTGTTCCTCACAATCTTTGTTTTCAGATTGTGAGGTCTCATTTTCATGTGGTTCTTCTTCCTTTATCTATTGTATGCCACTTTTAGCCTCTGTTCCATTTTGGTTTTCATTGTTTGTGTTCAATCAAGGTGTAGCCTCTAAAATAATTCAACTACTGTGTAATGAACCCCATCATCCATCTTCTTGTTAGGCATGGCAGAGAATGGAGTAAGGAAAGTGGCAGAGGGCACACTGTGCATGTGCAACCACCCTTTATTCATTTCTATAAATGGTTTGGCTATTTCCGTCAGCCCCATATACATAAATGTGACCGGTGGCCACGCAAGCGTGGTGCACTCCCATTTACTTGTATGGGGAAAGAACTTGGCGGTAGCCGGACCCCGGGGTCCTCTAGCCACCACTCTCCCAGTTCTGTTCTCGGCGTAGGTGCGGGTCCCACCTCCTTTAAGGACTCCAATTTATCAATATAGAAATGTATACAAATTTATTACAAAGTGGAAACATTAACAAAACTCTTGGTTGGCCACTACTCAAAAACTGGCAATTTCGCAAAAAGGCAGATATACCATAGACATCTCTTGACAGAGTATCCCAATTTTATGTTATTTTTTCTAGTGCTGGTCATCTTAAGATATGTTGAGCCAAGGGGAGATGGAAGGAAGTACACTGTGATATTAGGTGTTATGGATCAGTGAGTATGACCCCAATGTGCCAACTAACCTTGAGAGTGTTGTACATGTGCTTCCCCAGTATTCATCCTTGAACATCTAGACAGGAATCTGGGCTTTGCTGAGGGTTAGCGGCCAGACCACTACCTCCTGGGATAGTCCTGGTGCAGTTAGCTGCTCATCCACTGCTGTCAGGGACTCTGGTGTAAGCACCAGGAGTTCTGGATATAGAAAATACACCAAAAATGCAGGAAAACTGCAGGTACAGTCCGAACAGGCACCAAGGCTTTAATGTTGTTTAGATCCAGACAGTGCACCGTTAATGTAGGTACAGAAAAGGCTTGCAGGCGGTGTAGTGGTGAGGTACAGCAGGCAGGCTGGAAACTTCACTGGATCACAGACAGAGAAGACAGCCTGGGTTACCTTAAACAAGAATTGAACTGAACTTGGACTTGCACACATAAAGGAAGGAAAGAGAACTTGGAGAATGTTAGAAACACAGGCAGAAGATAACACATGATAAATGCAGGCAAATCACAATGGCACTAGACTATCAAACACCTCTGCTAGTGACCAGGGAACCTAAAGCTCATGCACCCTTTGCCTGCACGGTGTGCCTTAAATACCTACTGAGCTTAAGTCATTGGCTGGGGAAGGATTTGCGAGTGCACAAAATGGCCATTTAAGAGGCCAGAGGTGAGCATGTGCATGCCCTAAGAGAGCATAAGGCAGGACCATGGAGGCAGCAGAGTGGACAAGACACTGGCAACCAGCATACCGGACAGCATGGTGAGTGGCACAACAGGGGACAGGAGGAGGGCGGCGGGCATGGATAGCAGACCTAACATTAGGAATTCTTAAATGATAGAGACATAAGAAGCTGCAAAGAGTAGATTAACCTATGGGCGACCCAAGAGAAAACAAAGAGAATTTTTGTAAGCAAAGGCTTAGTTCAAATATTTCTAGAGCAATAGAAGAAGCAACTATAACTATGGTGATTTAGTACCTACACGGCCTTGATGTTTCTCATCCTCATATCATTATACAGTATTTTTATAGGAACATGTATTATACATATTAAAAAATGATAAATGAAGGAATGGGGGAAATGCCATAGATATTAATGGAATACATTCTTAAAAAGTATTTTAATGACAAATCAATTCATTACTAGTGCCTCTTGTTGAACATCAAGAAACACTTTGTGTTTGTTATTTTCCCTCCTAAAATATTTTACGAGCCATTTATAAACTATGATCCTACTTGAGGTGTACAGATTGTTTGACCTGGGTCCACAGGCTCGCAGATAATATGGACCCAACAAATAACTAAAAATAGAGGATTAATGAACCCCATCATCCATCTTCTTGTTAGGATTATCCCTTGTTCTTTTATCTGTTCTAGGATCCAAAGTGTTCTGCTCAGAACTGCAACTCTAGAACTATTCCCTTCTGGTTGAATAGTACATAAAATCACTGTGCCATGTATATTTGTTGGTTTCCATGAATTCTATTCTAAATTAAAATAAGAATCTATTAAAGAGGTTGTGACAATGTATAAAGGGTTGTATATTGGGAATATATCACTAGGATCTGCACCTATCTGTAGAACTGGGCCTGCAACATGAAGAAGAGTGGACTGTACATGCGCGGCTGCTTTCCATTCATTTCTATGGTAGTGCCGAAAATAGCCAAGCACTGCCTCAGCTATTTCCATAAGCCCCATAGACGTACATAGAGCAGTGACCGCACTTGCGCAGTGCATTTCCCATTCAATTCTATGGGACTTTTGAAAATAGCCAAGCACACCACTCGGCTATTTTCAGCACTCCCATAGAAATTAATGGAGAGTGACTGCGCATGCACGATTCACTCTCCTTCACTTTTTTGGGCTCCATTCTAGAGATAGGTGTGGGTGCCAAAGGTGGGAGCTGCACATTTCAGACATTGGTTGTATATCCTAATGATATTCCACCAATGCTTGAGATAACACTTTAAGGGACATCTATTGACTTTCCTGTCTGTTTTAGTAAATACGTGTTTTCCCCTGTTAATAACATTTGTGAATCACACTTTTCCGAATTATCACATTCAGATCTGTTTCTTCTCCTAGAGATTTATGAATATATTGACAACTGGATGTTAACATTCACCTTGTGAAATGTTATACCTCGGCATAATCTGAGAGTGTCAGTACGTCCATGTTTGGTCAATGATTTCCATGTGTGATTGTGGTTCAAAACCAGGAATGGAGGCTCCAAAGATATAAGGTATAATGGAAAAATTTTCACCTATTCTGAGTATTTGTTAAAAAAGTGGGACTCACTTATCACCCATAGGGAGCCACTTCCAAAAGTTGGCACTATCGAGATTGTCCTCTTTCCCTATAAGATACCACTTTTCATATTATTGTCCCATGGAGCATTGCCAATAGGTCTCCATACAAAGCTTGTCTCTTTAAGGAGAGCCAGTACCCTGCATATTGAAAGAGCTGTTGACTTAGAGGAAAATACTCTGACATATAATCGAGGGGATTTTCCCCTTGCAAAGGTGTTGTTTTCTCTTCCTTAGGGTCCTTATATTTTTCTGTAAAAAAAAAAAAATCATGATCATACACCCTATAATTTATTGTTCCCTCAATTATTGCAAGACATTCAGGATAGCAGCCCTAAACCATGATGGTCCATACATCAGCACCCAACCCAAACCATTATGCTCCATACACCAGCACCCAACCCCAACCAAGATGCTCCATACACCAGCACCCAACCCAAACCATGATGTTCCATACACCGGACCCAACCCAAACCATGATGCTCCATACACCGGACCCAACCCCAACCAAGATGCTCCATAATCCAGCACCCAACGCAAACCATGATGCTCCATACACCAGCACCCAACCCAAACCATGATGCTCCATACACCGGACCCAACCCAAACCATGATGCTCCATACACCGGACCCAACCCAAACCATGATGCTCCATACACCGGACCCAACCCAAACCATGATGCTCCATACACCAGCACCCATCCCAAACCATGATGCTCCATACACCAGCACCCATCCCAAACCATGATGCTCCATACACCGTACCCAACCCAAACCATGATGCTCCATACAACAGCACCCAAACCATGATGCCTCCTCATCTATGCTTCACAGATGGGACGAGGGTTAGGTGTTGATTTGCATTGTTATTTTCACTCCAGATATAGCATTGTGCATCCATGCTAAAAACCTCTATTTGTGTCTCATCTGTGCACAGAATATTTTCCCAGAAGCATTGTAAAACATTTAAATAGTTTCAGGCAAAGAAACAGACTGCATTTTTTAAAAATATTTATTGACAACAGCAGCTTCATTTGTAGTGTCCTTTGGTGACCCTCCAGGAAATAAAAGAACACTTCCCACCATCACTAAAACCCAGGCATGGGAATAAGCCAGTTCCCTCCAGTTGTTAAAATTACAGTTGCAGCTGGAGATGAACGCTTCCATTCCATAGTTTAGCTCCTTTGGCTTTTAAAAAGCTGGGTGGTATATGTGTAGTGTATATATGGAGTATTTATGTATGTTTACCATGTATATGGTGTATTTATGTGTATGTGTGTTGCATATATGTGATGTATATGTAAACATATGCCGTGACGCCGCGTGTCCACTGTTGAGTAGGGAACCTATAATTAAAAATTTGAATCCCACCCCTGCCAAAACCTATTCCCAATTGTGCTGCATGGTGGAGGGAACATCATGGTTTGGGGATGCTTTGCTGCCTCAGGGTCTGGACTCCTCGTAATCATTGAGCAAACAATGAATTCTAAGGCATATAAAAACATTTTATCGCATAATGTGCAGCGTCCCTCTATAGAGTAGCGGTACACTGCAAAGAAAGAATTAAAAATGTATTCTTACTTTAAACTGTATACTGCTTGTATTAACTCAAGGTACCGATAGGCCATATTCACAGCCACCTGTGTCTCCTTTTTGATATAGAGATGAGGAACCTTCTAGAGACAGTTGAGTCTAGCCCTAGACATTGAAAGGGGTTTTCCAAATTTTTTTTAATGATGGCCTACCCTCTGTATAAGTCATCAGTATCTGATCTAAAGGGGATCTGACACTTGGGACCGCTGCGACCTTCTCTCTGCTTTTCCCAGGCCAAGTGTCACATGGCCTAGAAGCAGCCGGACCCCATTAAAGTGAATGGGGCTGAGCTACAATACCAAACACAGCCTCTATATAATGTACGGTGCTCTGCTTGGTAAGATGTACGAAGGCAGGGGCACTCACAGGAACACCACTGCCTTTTCAAAACATCTGATCAACAGGGGTCCTGGATAGGATTGAGCAAATTTAGCTTCTGGTTATAGATCCAAAGTTGATTTGTTAAAAGACTTAGTTTGTAGAGATGAGCGAGTAGTGTTCGATCGAGCCGGTATTCGATCGAATACTACGCTATTCGGCATACTCGATTTCAATCGAGTATAACGGCGATGGCGCACTTAGAATTCGTTTCCCCTCCCACCTTCCCTGGCGCTCTTTTTCCACCAATCAACATGCAGGGGGGGTATGACAGGCACGCTGAGCACGCTGGCAGCGCGAAAACAGCGTCTACATGGATTGGCTGGAAAAACCATGTGACCTCGAATATTAAAAACTCAGCTCTTCCTGCTCGTACGCATATGCTGCGTGAACTTAGTCAGGGACAGAGGCTGGAGAAGGGAGAGATAGGTTTTAGCTGTTGGACAGGCAGGAGCGTGATTAAAAGCCCTTATCAGGGCTACTACAGTGGACTACAGTGATAGCTTTACTACAAGATACACTTTACAGAGAACGGCTGCCGTATTCAGGGATAGCTGCTGGAGTAGGGACAGAGAGAGGCATTAGTGGTGTATTAGGTGCTCTGCTACATACCAAACTATATTTGGCACTACTGTTCAGCGTTCTTTTTGGCTGAAAAACCCTGTTATATAACTAGTGTGTATATGCACCATCTGATCTGGCAGTATACGGCTGTGAATTTTATTTTATTTTTTTAAATACAGTTTATTTGGCTCTAGTGTTCTGGGTTCTGTGTGCCTGCAATACCCTTTTTGTATACCAGGTGTAAATACCCACCATCTGTTCAGTTAGTACACGGCTGTGTACCTTGAAATATACAATATCTAGGCCATTTAATTGGCCACTGTACTGTGCGTTCTCTTGCTAAATTATTTCACATACCTGGTGTAAATACCCACCGTCTGTTCAGTTACTACACGGCTGTGTACCTTGAAATATACAATATCTAGGCCTTTTAATAGGCCACTGTACTGTGCGTTCTCTTGCTAAATTATTTCACATACCTGGTGTAAATACCCACCGTCTGTTCAGTTACTACACGGCTGTGTACCTTGAAATATACAATATCTAGGCCTTTTAATAGGCCACTGTACTGTGCGTTCTCTTGCTAAATTATTTCACATACCTGGTGTAAATACCCACCGTCTGTTCAGTTACTACACGGCTGTGTACCTTGAAATATACAATATTTAGGCCTTTTAATTGGCCACTGTACTGTGCGTTCTCTTGCTAAATTATTTCACATACCTGGTGTAAATACCCACCGTCTGTTCAGTTACTACACGGCTGTGTACCTTGAAATATACAATATCTAGGCCTTTTAATTGGCCACTGTACTGTGCGTTCTCTTGCTAAATTATTTCACATACCTGGTGTAAATACCCACCGTCTGTTCAGTTACTACACGGCTGTGTACCTTGAAATATACAATATCTAGGCCATTTAATTGGCCACTGTACTGTGCGTTCTCTTGCTAAATTATTTCACATACCTGGTGTAAATACCCACCGTCTGTTCAGTTACTACACGGCTGTGTACCTTGAAATATACAATATCTAGGCCTTTTAATAGGCCACTGTACTGTGCGTTCTCTTGCTAAATTATTTCACATACCTGGTGTAAATACCCACCGTCTGTTCAGTTACTACACGGCTGTGTACCTTGAAATATACAATATCTAGGCCATTTAATTGGCCACTGTACTGTGCGTTCTCTTGCTAAATTATTTCACATACCTGGTGTAAATACCCACCGTCTGTTCAGTTACTACACGGCTGTGTACCTTGAAATATACAATATCTAGGCCTTTTAATAGGCCACTGTACTGTGCGTTCTCTTGCTAAATTATTTCACATACCTGGTGTAAATACCCACCGTCTGTTCAGTTACTACACGGCTGTGTACCTTGAAATATACAATATTTAGGCCTTTTAATTGGCCACTGTACTGTGCGTTCTCTTGCTAAATTATTTCACATACCTGGTGTAAATACCCACCGTCTGTTCAGTTACTACACGGCTGTGTACCTTGAAATATACAATATGTAGGCCTTTTAATTGGCCACTGTACTGTGCGTTCTCTTGCTAAATTATTTCACATACCTGGTGTAAATACCTACCGTCTGTTCAGTTACTACACGGCTGTGTACCTTGAAATATACAATATCTAGGCCTTTTAATAGGCCACTGTACTGTGCGTTCTCTTGCTAAATTATTTCACATACCTGGTGTAAATACCCACCGTCTGTTCAGTTACTACACGGCTGTGTACCTTGAAATATACAATATCTAGGCCATTTAATTGGCCACTGTACTGTGCGTTCTCTTGCTAAATTATTTCACATACCTGGTGTAAATACCCACCGTCTGTTCAGTTACTACACGGCTGTGTACCTTGAAATATACAATATCTAGGCCATTTAATTGGCCACTGTACTGTGCGTTCTCTTGCTAAATTATTTCACATACCTAATTATATACCCAAATATTGTATTTGCAACCAAAAAAAAATAAAATGCGGAGGGGGGCTAGCGGAATCGGACGTGGACGAGGACGGGGGCGCGGAAATGCTGTTGGTGGCCTTGTTGAAGCCAGTGGGGATACAATGCGTGCTGGTGAGGGTCAGCCAGGATCCCGCTCATCCAGAATCCCTGCCTTTATGGGACAGTTAAGCAGGGGGTGGGTTACACCGCTGTTGAGGCCTGAGCAGTTTGAACAGGTGGTGCAATGGATAGCCGATAGCGCTTCCACACAGTTGTCCACCAGCCAGTCATCCACACAGTCTCACTCTGACCCTCCTTCCTCCACACCTGGCCAACAGAGTCATCCCACCCTTGACCCCTCCCAGGAGCTCTTTTCGGGTCCTTTTTCAGATGTGCCGGAAGAATCCCAGGAGCTAGCAGAGGAATTTGTTTGTAGTGATGCCCAAACACTTGAGTTTTCGCCATCTCCTGCTGATGTGGACCCTGAACCAGCATCTGTTATCATGAGCGATGATGATGATGAGACGCAGTTGCCATCAAGGGAGGCTGTTGGAATGTCCAGTGGGCAGGAGGAGGAGCAGAGTGAGGAAGAGGAGGTGGTGGATGACGAAATGACCGACCCCACTTGGCCAGGGGTGATGTCCAGCGGGGAAAGCAGTGGAGAGGTGGTGGTCTGCGCAGCACCGAAAAAGGCAGCAAGAGGCAGAGGGATGTCCACAGGCAGAGGGATGTCCACAGGCAGAGGGATGTCCAGAAGCAGAGGGATGTCCAGAGGCAGAGGGATGTCCACAGGCAGAGGGATGTCCACAGGCAGAGGGATGTCCAGAGGCAGAGGACAGTCCAGACAGAGGTAGTGAGGC
>ONZH01006848.1:0-25286 GCA_900303285.1 Rhinella marina | reverse complement strand
TTTTACAGCTCGAGTCTGGCTGGCTGACCCCTTTTGCTTATCCATTCCAGACATTTTTCAATTCACTCTGTGGCCCTGCAGCTGGTCTTTGTCCCTGTATCTCCCTGTCTCTCTCTATCTCTCCCTGTCTCTCTCTACCTGCCTGATTAAGTACTAGCCCTGAACTGGCCCTGCACTTGCCCTGCAGTATCCCTGATATGTGTAATATGGATTCCCAGAGCAATTACACCCCGATTTTCACAAAACAGGTTTCAGAGTCTCAGAACTTCACACACAGTGCTTCTGCTCATCTCAGCAGTCGCAGCAGAAGTGATGCATCACTGGCTTACCGAGCCTGAGCCAATCAGAGCAAGCCCTACCCACTAGGTCAGGTGACCGCTTTCTTCCCGGGCTTTTGCACGCGATAAACGAACTAACAGAAAAATTTAGATAATGAATTGAATTTGTACGCAACAGTAACTTATACGTAGCAATAGCGTATAATTTATAGGACAAACTACGTAGCAAATGCGTACAAAGCCGAAGCGAATCACCTAATATTCGGATTCGCTTCGCAGCTAAAAATTTCCAAGATTCGATACGAATCAACGAATCGGCGAATAGATTCACTCATCTCTACTTCTGACGCTTATCATACAACTGGAACAGAGTCCCAAACTCAGTTGTAATTTGTAATCCACATAGGTAATTGTAATCCAAATGGGTAATAAAATAGCAGCAAAGTTTCCTTAAAAACCCCCCTTTCAAGGGGCTCCCCAATAACCTGAAAAGGGGGAAAAAAGGGATGAGACCCACGTATGCGCAACTTGGTTAGAACTTTTTTTTTGATGGGGGGAGTCCTGACAATCCATGTCCATCTGGGTGAGGACAAACGCAGGGCAACAAAAATAAAAACAAAGGCCAACTAGTGCTCACCCTTCAAGTAAAGTCCATGTTGTGGCTCCCATAAAAGCTGCAGGATCCTTACTTAAGGGCCTGCAGGTCCTCTTCACTGCTGCTGGAGCTAAAAGAAAGGAGAGGGCGCTCCTGCCTCATGAAAGCTACACTGGTTGCGGCAGCAGAGCTCCACCGACCTCTCAGGGATGGTCTTGGTAGTGTCAAGTTCAGCGGATGTGGATCCACTGTGT
Source organism: Rhinella marina (assembly GCA_900303285.1). NCBI lineage: Eukaryota > Metazoa > Chordata > Amphibia > Anura > Bufonidae > Rhinella > Rhinella marina. The sequence goes on along the minus strand of ONZH01006848.1, from coordinate 24,159 downwards.
CACGAGAATGTCTTCCTCGGAGGGCGTTGCCTAATTGTACCTCCCGTTCTTCACAGTACCCCTGATGGTGGGGATAGACTTTCCCGGGGAGGTAAACCAGGTCGCTACCTCTCGAGGTGAGACAGTACTCGTGACAGCCGGCCCAGACGGACCAGGTACTAAGGTGCAAGACACCAGAGAGACTGATACGCAGGACCAACACACACCAGAGATAGAGACGCTGAGTAGAAGACTGTAGGCGGGAACACACTGTGAGCACACAGGGGCAGGTCAGCCAGGTACCAGGAACAGGAGACAGGTGCTGGATAAGTAGTATGCACACTACAGCAGGGCTAAGGCAGAGTTCACACTTGTGCGGATCTGGGAAACTGCAGGAACTGGAAACACGGACAGGAAACTGCAGGAAGCTATACAGGAACCTTTGCAAGTCAGGGATGACGTATAGACGCTCAGGCAAGGAGTGAATGTCCAAGAAGGCTTATATAGTTTTAGACAGGAGGAAGGGGGAGGAACCAATTAAGGAGCTAGCCTAATAAAATGCAGCACCTGGAGACCAGTGCAACAGAAGCAGACAAAGAGGACAGGACTCCATGCCACACCAAGCGGCCAAACCAAAGAGCGAGGACGCTGGCCACAACGGTAAGTACGAGTGCGCCGCCCGGGATCCCCGGATAGCGTTACAGGTAGTGACCGGGCGGTCACACTGGCAAGGGCCATGGCAACTTGGGCCTTGCCCTTTACCTTGTAGGGGCCAGATCCTCCCGCCGGCATACAAGATGACAGAATCTCCAGCTGTAAGGGCTCTGGTAACGGTCTTCTGCAAGCGGCGGACTGTGCAGCCTACACCTGCCATGGGCATGGCAGTTGGTATTGTACCACCGATGGCTGGTACACGAAACTGTTGGTGGTCATCTGTCCCACATGAAGGATCGGCGGCGGCAACTCTGGTATCAGGGGTTCCAGCTGAGCTTGGGATTTCTCCTCAGATCGCAGCGTCCCATCATTGGTCTCATGGGAACACCGAGCCTCTTCTGCGGCCTGGGCCTCCTCAGTCCAGTCTTGCGGGGGAGCTGCAGGAGTTTCACCCCAGTAGCAAAGGGGCCTTGGAGGCTCTTCATAGGGTTATACTCCACGTAATCCCCGCGTGGAGATTGTGGCGGATGGGCGGAAGATACGGCCGCTTTACAGAATGGCGGTTCACGTATAACTCTTCTGCCGTCTCCTCATCTGCGATAAAACCAACTCCCTGTTCAACATTGAACCACATAATGGTACCCTTTCTACGCTCCAGCTTGGGGTCACCGGACTGTGGGTGCTCCAACACCTGCACAACCCACTCCTCTACCAACTTTTTGTATTCCCAGAGGGTCAGGGCATTCCGGGTGACAGCTTCGGGGACCATCAAATTTTGGCGAAGGGAGTAGTCCTTGCACGGCGGAGCGAGAACTCTTGTCGCCTCCGCCGCGTCAGCCAGCGTAGTGAACACCTCAGCCGGCACCTCAACCGACTTCTAAGGCTGCCAGACATGTTGAGAGACGTAGATCTCCTCCGGTTCCTTCTCCTCATAGGGGTCGGTGCCCCACACCATGCTTCCCCAGTCAGGGCCTCACTGTCTCGCCATCTTAATTGCCTGAGTTGCCTCATCTTCCTCTCGCACTGGAGAAGGGGACGGAGCTACCAGGGAGGAGTCTTTATCGCTAATGAATTGAATTTTTACGCAACAGCGTATAGAGTAACTTATACGTAGCAATAGCATATAATTTAAAGGACAAACTACGTAGCAAAAGCGTAGAAAGCCGAAGCGAATCACCTAATATTCGGATTCGGTTCGCAGCTAAAAATTCCCAAGATTCGATACGAATCAACGAATCGACGAATCGATTCGCTCATCTCTAAAATTAATCTAAATGAATTGTTCTTTTTAGGTACCAAACCTAATGGAGAAAGTCTGAAATTGCCTGAAGGAGGGGATTTGAATGGACCGGATATTCTACCAGCTTCGATTTCTTTTCTAATTTTATCTTGAAGTATATTTTATATATTTTTAAGATTTTCAACCCAAGAACAACCAGTGTCTAAATATTCAGGTATGTGAAAGCCATATAGAAAGGCTTCAGTTAAAAGACTGGCTTTCATTTTGTTTGGATATAAATTTAACCATTTGATTAATCTTTCGACTTTCACTGGGGTCACTTCCATGAACACTAGGGTCACTTCCATTAACAGTGGGTTCCCTTGCGTTGGACTGGTTAAACGAAAGTACTTGTTTTTTAAAGCAACTAAATACTAGGTGTAGTCCATTGCAGAATGTACATTTGCATTTATATCTACAATTTGTAGGCCATTTACACAGTTGTTCATTATAGGCAAAACAAATTCCTCTTTTAATATTTGTTTGCCTGGTTTGACAAAAGGGGTGATTTCGTTGAGGAAGCATGCGATTTATCTATAGACCGACGTCTTTTGAACCTCATTGCAGTTCGGTATAAACTGACATTTTTTGTTTATACATTTCATCATATAGCCATCAATCTGAACCTCAGCAGTTTCTGTACACTTCTAGGATTGTGTCTAAATGATGAAATAAGCCGCTACAAAGTTCGGGATGTTTTTCTCCCATAACAGCTGCTTAAACGAAAAGGCCTGTATTCAATTAAATATAGATATTGGTTGTATGCGTTTTTTGTCACCATCATTTTTTCTTCCTTTTTTGTCTAATTTATTGTATTAGTTAGAAGAAGGAAGTAAGGAGAAAATGTCTATAAATTCTTTTCTCCAGATGTTCTCTTTTGTATTGGAAGATAAATGGAATCCTAATGGAGAGATTTGACATGGCATAACTTGTCTGAGTGAAGTTTTTTTTACGCCATGCTACACTCAAGATTAGGTTTAAGATTAGAGGCAATAGTGATGTGTTTAGAGATGAGCGAGCATGCTCGTCCGAGCTTGGTGCTCGCTCGAGTATTACGGTACTCGTAAGTGCTCGCTGCTCGGACGAGTATCTCGCCATGCTCGAGGAAATGGCATCTCCCACATTTTTAATTTTTGGCGCCTATAAACTCAGCCAATCACAAGCCAGGAGACTCTGCAGTACACCCAGCATCACGTGGGGCCCTTACATGTCGATAGCAGGGGTTGGCTGGCCGGATCAGGTGACCCTGGAATATACTAGTGACTGCCCATGGTGCTCGGCTCAGATGCTGTCTGGATGTGGTTAGGGAAAGATCTGCTGCGTTTCAGGGAGAGTGTTAGGGCCTGGATTTAGTTCTCTGTTAGGCAGGAGTGATATCGAAAGAACCCAACAGCCCTTCTAAGGGCTACAAGACAATATTTTTTGTCTCCTGGCAGGGCTGGCTGGAACTAGTAGTGCAGCTATCGCCATATAGAACAATTTTTTTTATTGTTTTATCTCAGTGATACAAATCCATTTCATACAGCTGTGTGGAACCATTCTGTGTGTCACAGTTCAGCTGTCCACTCACCACAAACCACAATCCGTATTTTCTGTCCAGGTGACCCATACTGTACGCCACGTAATCAAATACGGTCTTTTGCTTTCACTGATACATCTACATTAGAAAAATCTCTGTGCGACATTTGTCTGGGTTGCAGTCAAAATAGCCACAGTCAGCAGGGGCTGAGTTTGCTCTCTGATAGTTTCTGCACATCACGTTAAAATATATATATATATATATATATATATAATATATATATATATATATATAAAGAATATAAAAAAAATATATATAAAAAAATAGTTTTTTTGTTATTTTATCTCAGTGATACAAATCCATTTCATACAGCTGTATGGAACCATTCTGTGTGTCACAGTTCAGCTGTCCAGTCACCACAAACAACAATCCGTATTTTCTGTCCAGGTGACACATTCTGTACGTCACGTAATTAAAAAAGGTCTTTTGCTGTCACTGATACAGCTACATTACAAAAATCTCTGTGCGACATTTGTGTGGGTTGCAATTAAGCAGACCAAGTCTGCCTAATCTAATAGTTTCAGTGTAACTGCTTCATACTGCACGGTACGTAATAACATACGTAATTTTGCTCTAACTTATCCACCTATATATTTTCTTGTTCAGATTGAACAAGTTTGTGGGTTTCAGTACAGCAGGCCCATTTTTTTTTTGTACATATAATACACTTATATACAGAAAATGTTGAACCCCAGGGCAAAGGGTCGAGGACGACGGCGTGGGCATTCAGTTACTGCAGGGGGCAGAGGCCGTGGTCCTGGGCAGAGTGAGACAGTACCTGCTGATGAAGGAGCAGGGGAACGCTGCAGAGCTACACTCTCTAGCTTCATGTCTCAACTTACAGGGACACGTGGTAGAGGACTGTTGAAACCACAACAGTGCGAACAGCTGATGTCGTGGATTGCGGACAATGCTTCAAGTAATTTGTCCACCAGTCAGTCTTCCACGCAGTCCACCCACGTTACCCAAGGGAGCACTCCTCTGGCTCCTCCACCTCAACCTCCTTCCCCCCAGTCTGCCCCCAGGAAAATTTGGAATGCGATCCGGCATACTCTGAGGAACTGTTTTCTGGACCCTTCCCAGAGTCACAAACCACTTCTCAGGTTGCTGCTGACCTCTTTCTCGATGCCCAAGTTTTCCAACTGTCGCAGTCTGTGGGTGATGATGATGACAATGTTGACTTAGTGGAAGAAGTGCGTAAAGAGGTGTCGGACGATGAGGAGACACGGTTGTCAGACAGTGGTGAAGTAGTTGTCAGGGCAGGAAGTCCGAGGGGGGAGCAAACTGAGGAATCGGAGGATGATGAGGTGACTGACCCAAGCTGGGTTGATAAGCCGAGTGAAGACAGTGCTTCTGAGGCGGAGGCGAGTGCTGCACCAGAACAGGTTGGAAGAGGCAGTGGTGTGGCCAGAGGGAAAAGCAGGGCCAGAGCTGGTGCATCAGCAGCAACTGTTTCACATAGTGAAGCTCCCGTGGCGCGGCCTAGATGTTCGCAAGTCTGAAGGTTCTTTAAAGAAAGTGAGGATGACCGACACACTGTGGTGTGCAACCTGTGCCACACTAGGATTTGCAGGGGTGCCACCACTATTAGCCTAACCACCACCAGCATGCGCAGGCATATGAGTGCTAAACACCCCACTCAATGGAACCAAGGCCGTTCACCTCCTGCGGGTCACACCACTGCTCCTTCCCCTGTGTCACTCGCTGCCTCTGCTAGTCAACCCCCTGCCCAGGAGCCCGGCACGAGCGCCTCCGGCCGGAAAACCACACCTCCACGATCCTCCACAGCATCCACCAATGTGTCCCAGCGCAGCGTTCAGCTGTCTTTACAGCAGACGCTGGAGCGCAAGAGGAAATACTGTTCCACCCACCCACATGCCCAAGCCCTCAACGTCCACATCTCCAAATTGCTGAGCATGGAGATGCTGCCCTATAGGCTTGTAGAGACCGAGGCCTTTCGCAACCTCATGGCGGTGGCTGCCCCTCGGTATTAGGTCCCCAGCCGCCACTATTTTTCACGATGTGCCGTCCCAGCCCTACACCAGCACATGTCACAGAACATCATCCGTGCCCTGACCAACGCTGTTTCTGAGAAGGTCCACCGAACCACAGACACGTGGACAAGTGCTGCCGGGCAGGGACACTATATATCACTGACGGCACATTGGGTTAACTTGGTGGAGGCTGGGACCGAGTCAGACCCTGGGGCCGCTCATGTACTGCCCACACCGAGGATTGCGGGGCCTACCTCGGTTACAGTCTCTCAGATGTACTATGCCTCCTCCTCCGACCCCTCCTCCTCCTCCACCTCCTCCTCCGAATTACCATCCGTGGGCACGGCGCCTTCAGTCGGTAGCTCTAGGCGCAGCAGCAGTGCCGTGGGTAAGCGCAAGCAGGCGGTGCTCAAACTGCTGAGCATAGGTGACAAAAGGAACACCGCCCAAGAGCTGTTACAGGGCATCACGGTGCAGACCGATCTGTGGCTGGCACAGCTGAACCTCAAGCCAGGCATGGTTGTGTGTGACAACGGGCGTAACCTGGTGGCGGCTCTGCAACTCGGCATGCCTGGCCCTCGTGTTCAATCTCATAGTTCAGCGGTTCATCAAGACATACCCCAATCTGTCTGATTTGCTCACCAAGGTGCGCCGCATCTGTGCGCATTTCCGCAAGTCGACCACAGATGCTGCCACTCTCAGGGCAGCGCAGCGCCGCCTAAAACTGCCCGCTCACCGACTGTTGTGTGACGTGCCCACAAGATGAAATTCGACATTAAACATGTTATCCAGAGTTTACCAGCAGCGCAGAGCGATTGTAGACTGCCAGATGTCAACTTCCACCAGAACTGGTAGTCAGGTCACTCAGATTCCTCAAGTCTACAATGAGGAGTGGATGTGGATGTCTGATATCTGCCAGGTGTTGAGCAACTTTGAGGAGTCAACACAGATGGTCAGCGGCGATGCCGCCATTATCAGTCTCACCATCCCGCTGCTTTGCCTGTTGAAAAACTCACTGCTCAGCATGAAGTCGGATGCTTTGCGCTTGTCACAAGAGACGGTGGAGGAAGATACGTCGCTTGATAGCCAGAGCACCCTCCGGTCTGTTTCTCAGCGCGTATCGGAGGAGGGGGATGAGGATGAGGAGGAAGAGGAGGAGAATGTCGGCGAGACAGAAGAGGGTACCAGTGCTCAGTCCTTCTTAACTCTTGAGCATGTATGGGCTGAAGAGGAGGACTTGGAGGAGGAGGAGGAAATGGAGAGTCAGGCCAGTGAGGAGAGGGAATTCTTGCGTGTTGGGATTCTGGCGCACATGGCAGACTTCATGTTAGGCTGCCTATCCCGTGACCCTCGCGTTAGAAGCATTTTTTCAAACACCGATTACTGGGTGTTCACTCTCCTGGACCCACGGTACAAGCAGAACCTTTTCACTCTCATCCCTGTAGAGGAAAGGAGTATGAGAGTGAATCAATATCAACAGGCCCTGGTGCACAAGCTGAAACAATCCTTCCCATCTGACGCCGCTAGCGGCAGAGGGCACGGTTCTGTGGGCCAAGTAGCGGGGGAGAGGAGGCGAGCAGGCAGCTTGTCCAGCACTGGCAGGGGAACGCTCTCCAAGGCCTTTGCCAGTTTTATGTCACCCCAGCAAGACACTGTCACCTGTCCCCAGTCTAGGCAGAGTAGGGGTGAGCTTTACAGAAAGATGGTGAGGGAGTACCTAGCTGACCATACCAACGTCCGGACCGATCACTCTGCTCCATACAACTACTGGGTTTCAAAGCTGGACACGTGGCCTGAACTGGCGCTGTACGCCTTAGAGGTGCTGGCCTGCCCTGCCGCTAGCGTGTTGTCAGAGCGGGTATTCAGTGCAGCTGGTGGCGTCATCACTGATAAGCGTACACGCCTGTCAACTGACAGCGCTGACAGGCTGACACTTATTAAAATGAACAAAGCCGTGATTTCATCGGAATTCAAATCTCCTCCGGGGGAAAGCAGCTAAAGATTAACATTACTTATGTATACGATTCCTCTTCTCTACTCCTCCTACTCCTCCTCCTCCTTGTCGTCTTTGCCAAACGCTGACCCAAAAAAACAATTTTTTAGAGGTCCAACTGGCACTCTTTTAGAGAGAGGCCCTCTCTCTAAACAATTTTTCCGGAGGTCCACCTACAGGCCCTCTCTCTAAACAATTTTTCCAGGGGCCCCCTACAGGCCCCCTCTCTAAACAATTTTTCCGGAGGTCCACCTACAGGCCCTCTCTCTAAACAATTTTTCCGGAGGGCCCCCTACAGGCCCTCTCTCCAAACAATTTTTCCGGAGGTCCACCTACAGGCCCTCTCTCCAAACAATTTTTCTGGAGGTCCACCTACAGGCCCTCTAACTAAACAATTTTTCCGGAGGTCCACCTACAGGCCCTCTCTGTAAACAATTTTTTCCGGAGGTCCACCTACAGGCCCTCTCTCTAAACAATTTTTTCCGGAGGTCCACCTACAGGCCCTCTCTCTAAACAATTTTTCCTGAGGTCCACCTACAGGCCCTGTCTCTAAACAATTTTTCCGGAGGTCCACCTACAGGCCCTCTCTCTAAACAATTTTTCCGGAGGGCCCCCTACAGGCCCTCTCTTTAAACAATTTTTCCGGAGGTCCACCTATAGGCCCTCTCTCTAAACAATTTTTCCGGAGGTCCACCTACAGGCCCTCTCTCTAAACAATTTTTCCAGAGGGCCCCCTACAGGCCCTCTCTCCAAACAATTTTTCCGGAGATCCACCTACAGGCCCTCTCTCCAATCAATTTTTCCGCAGGGCCACATAATGCGATAGACGGGAATCGAACCCAGGTCAACTGCTTGGGAAGGAGCTATGCTCACCACTTTACCACCAACATCCACAGCAACTGATAAGAACAGATACTAAACTTGATGTAAGCCAACATTTCGACAATCGATAACCCGAAAAGGGTCCGCTGCCGAGCCCGGCTTTCGGCCACCCTGAGCATTTCTCAAGGAGACAGCCTCCAGGCCCTCAACGTCCACATACAGGGCCACGCTAAATTTTTTATGTGCTCTACCTGCTACCGTCGTGTAGCTCGGTCACTCTGACCGAGTCTGACCCTGGGGCCGCTCATGTACTGCCCACTTGGAGAATTGCGGGGCCTACCTCTGTCACGGTTTCTCAGACTTACTATGCCTCTTCCTCCAACCCCTCCTCCTCCTTCTAATTACCATCCATGCTTCACCTCCTGCTACCTCAGTCTAACTCGGTCACTCTGTTGTCACCGCCATGCTGCGTCAGGCTAAATTTTTGGGTGCTTCACCAGCTACCGCATACTAACTCAGTCACTTGTTGGTGTCACCGCCATGCTATGTCAGGCTTATGCCTGCATCGTGTGGCTGGGGATAGGAGAGCAGTGCCAGCATGGGCATGGGTGATGGACCTTCGTTGCACCTAGTTGGGTGCTTCCCTAACATGTGATAGGCATGTGCCTCGCCTTTCTTGGTCTGGGTGAGCACAATTGCCATGAGGGTAACCACCAGGCTGTTGCAGGAGAATTTGGGGTAATGGTGGGATTAGGCAGCCTCAGAGGCATCCATGCATGCTGCCCCTGCTGTTTCCTGTCCATTTCCGTGGTGTTTCCATCATTTTCTGAGGTTTCCAGGTTTTCACCCAGCCTTACCTAGGCAAAGCCTTGGTCCCCTGCAAAAAATGCTCGAGTCTCCCATTGACTTCAATGGGGTTCATTACTCGAAACGAGCACCCGAGCATCAGGAAAAGTTCGTCTCGAATAACGAGCACCCAAGCATTTTAGTGCTCGCTCATCACTAGATGTGTTTTAAATTATCAATAGAATTGAGGCTGTTATCTATTTTTATATCTGTTGGGCATCAGAAGGATAAGTCCATACGCTAGAAGCATCATTTCTGAGTATATTCTTTTTGGACATGAATTCATTAAACAGCTGGTAATTGTCAGAAGGAGAGATGGAAGAATTATCAGACATTAAAGTCAATCTTGAATGGATTGAAGTGGTTCATCCTGTTGGGCTGTTGAATGAAGGGAGCGAGGTTCATTACTGCAGTTGGGAGAAACAGGAATAGCAGAAAAAAACATTAAGAGGTGGTTGTCTCAAGCTGCTTCTTTCATTTCTTATTTTTTTCCAGTCCCAGCTTCTTCTCCAGGCGGGGAGGTGGTGTGTAAACCACACGGTGTTTCCTTGTTCTTTAGGGGAGGTTCAGGAGGGAAATCTTCAACACGCATGTGTGTGAGGTTGACGATCTCTGAATCCATTTGCTCTGCAATAGGAAGTGATCCTGCATCACAGACATCAATAGATGATCCAGAGGGTTAATCGGCGGCATGGGTATCTAAAGAAAGACATATCTTTAGCCATTCTTCACTACTGTTAATCTCTGCTTTGTAGACAAGCTGTTTAAAGAGATCCTCCATCATTATAATTTTTTTTACAATATTCTGGAGTATGGCTTCACCGGAGGTCTGGTATTTTTGGGTGGGTGACAGAGGACTTTCTATTTCTACAATCTATACTATTAACTTATGTTAATAAATTTTGGATGAAACCAGAGCCAGAATTTTGCAGACCATTTTTACCAGGGGGTATTTTAGGTGATTTAAACATGAATATAGGAAAAGAGTCTTTACAGATAGTCCATCTAAGATAGTAATGGCAGACTCAACAGCAGCGTTCAGAAAAGCTAGATACTTATCCAATAGCAAATGGCATTCAGTGTTATAATTAATCAATAGATTATAGATAACTGATGTAGGGAAATTTCCAATTTCCTTGAGTTAAAGGTGGTTACAGCTGACCAATGGCTAAAACAGCTACGTTTGAGACAGATTAAACATGATAGACATGTGTCTTCAGTCCACATTCTATCTGTGTTCACCAATTATATGGTTTGCATGGGAGACCTCTGTAACAACATGCTGGTCATTTTTGGGAGGAAGACTTCTCCGGTATATACAAACTGCTGATTTAAAGAACAGGTGCGTATATGCAGCAGATACTGTTTCTTGGAGAATCCATTACGAGACAGCCCCTTTGTAGTGTAAGACCCCTTAAGCAGTAATTACATATTATGCTATATAATAGTTGTGCTTATTTGAAACATATAAATAGTTTATCTTTTTTTTACAGATGATGTTAGTATAATTGTTAGAAAGTGGGTTTCCTTACATCGTATAGCCTAGTGCTCATGAATTTACATCAATCTGATATTTAGGCTTATGGAGGGAAAAAAGAAAAGCACTTAATTCCATTCATTAGCATTTTGTATGACATCTGCTAGATTGTGACATTTTCACAGTTTCCATCATTAAAATAGGTATGCAAGCTTTCACTGACATAAAGGATTTCTTAAGATTAAAAATAGAAAATTGAAATGATTATGTAAACTACAGCTTGAAAACTTTTCACAAGTCATTTACATAGTCTTTCTTTTCCCTCTCTGATTCTGAGGAATATTTCTGGTAAAACATTAAATGCCCTTGTTATTCTGCTAGAAAACAAAATAAAATCTGCATAATTCCCTGACAAGTTTGTGCTGCATACGTTCTATATGTGAATGTTTGCTTAAACCACGCAATTTTAGTAGCTCAGTTTTAAACACATTTAAGATGACAGAGCCTATTGATATAGAAATGTGTTAGGTTTAATAGGCATTTATGGCTTAAAAAGATTTGCTATGAACTGTAAAGTAACCTGATAGTGACTATCTAGTGTTGCACCTTTAAAACAAACATAAACACAGTTTACCTTTATGAAGCGTAAAACAACTTGGAATAATTCCCTGATATAAGAGCAACTTATGGCAATGGAGAGGACCCGTCATCAGAGGAGTAACTTGACATTTCTGGGCCTTATTATCAAATATATAACATATCCTCTATTTTCTATATGTGTCCTTTTTTGTGGCAGGAGGGCCTTGAATCGCCTCAGGCACCAAGGCTAGACCACACTCTTGCTACTTTTGCATCTCCTATAGATATACTCTGACATAATCAGCACATTGTCCGTCTCCACTCACTCAAGGATTTACAGGGTAATGATGAATTGTTGATAATACAATTATATAAAAGTGAATGCTAATTTTTAACATTTAGACATATTTTCATTTTTTCTCACATGCGACTATGGAGTTTGCAGAGATAAAAGTTGCACTCAGGGCCTGGTGCACTGTTCTGGATTTTGCAATGGTACCAGTGGACCAACTAGAGTTTATAGTGGTGTCCTCGATGGCCAATGTCAGGGAATACATACTCCTGAATATTGAAATTGCAAGAAAAAGAAGAACGAGCCATAAGGTTATGCAAATTGAGGAAGTGGCAGATGTTGCTAAAATCTGCAGATTTTCAAGCACCTAGCTCCAATCTGTGGCATGTGGGAGGGACATATAAGCCAGATTGAAATGAAAGATTTTAGGGAGGGACAGAATCTTTGAACTGAGAGACCTTGGTTTATTACTCCAGCAGATTGCTATGCACCTAGACAGAGATGCCACTATTGTTCAACGCTGTGTGTCCTGGTGGTTGAGAGAACAACAAACTGCAATAATAGCAAGAGGTGAACATAGGTGAACCTCTGCAAGGATGATCATATGATTAGAAGAGTGGTGTGCAGTGATCCATTCTGTACTGCAAGTAATATTGAGCTTCACATCCCAAACCTAGGGTGGCAAATAGTCTCCACACAAACCAACATAGTAACATAGTAACATTGTTTGTAAGGCTGAAAAAAGGTATCCGTCCATCCAGTTTGGCCTGCTATCCTGCAAGCTGATCCAGAGAAAGGCAAAAAATGTTATTGATGTAGGAACCAATTTTCCTTATTTTAGGGGGGAAAACATTCCTTTCAGACTCCAATCAGGCAATCAGAATAACTCCCTGGATCAATGACCCTTCTTTAGTAACTATAACCTGTAATATTATTACCCTCCAGAAATACATCCAGGCCACTATAGAACTTTTTGTGAACTTACCATCACCACCTCCTCAGGCAGAGAGTTCCATAGTCTCACTGCACTTACAGTATAGAATCCTCTTCTATGTTTGTGTAGAACCTTCTTTCCTCCAGATGCAGAGGATGACCCCTCGTCACAGTCACAGTCCTGGGGATAAATAGATCATGAAACAGATCTCAGTACTGACCCCTGATGTATTTATACATGGTTATTAGATCTACCCTCAGTTGTATTTTTTCTAAACTGAATAATCCTAATTTTGATAATCTTTCAGGATACTGTAGTTCACTCATTCCTGGTATTATGGGGGCATAATTAATATTGGAGGTACTGTGGGGGGATTATTATTGGGCACAATATAGAGGGCATTACTACTAATAACGTTGCTATTGTGGTACTATAGAGGCCACTATTTCTATTGAGGGCATTGTGGAAGCATTATTACTATAGAGGGACTATCTGTGTGGCACAATTATTTCTGCAGTATAATATTTGAAAGCATTGAGGAGCACAGCAAGCACAATATTAGGGGTAGCAGCAGGATGACAGTTTGGTCACCAGCAAGGAGGAAGGGGGTGAAGGAAAAGTGAGGAATCAAAAATGCCTGTGTGTCAATCTCTGCAGAGGCGAGACATGGCTGATAGAAGTCGTCAAGACAGACCGTCTAATCTCCAAATAGAGAAGATGAGGAAAGAGAACATGTACATGAGAGGAGACATCACTGGAAGTAAGAGGCATGTAGTACTGTATTATCTTTTTTGTGTGCTAGCATTGAATGTAATGTCCACCCACATGTGTTTTTAACAGCAGGACTGGGGGGAAGGGTTGGATTCAGAATTTGGCATGAGAGCAGCATTAGTTCAATTTTCGCCTCAGGTAGCAGAAAGGCTAAAATTGGCCATGTTTCCCAATAAGCCTGTAAATTATGAACTTCTGTACTAGGGATGAGCGAACCGAACCGTAACGAACCAGATTCGTTACGAACTTTACCGAACGTTCGGTTCGTCCCCGAACCGAACTTTCGTCAAGTTCGTATGAATCAGGTTCGTAAATAAAGTTTACTTTTTCCACAGAATAGACCAGGATACAAGGGATTATTTATTACTCCTACAATCCCTTGTATCCTGGTGTGACCCTCGTGTCAAACCACCCTTTTGGGAGGAGAATGGCCGAGATGGGTTATTAATAATCTGGTTCGTTACGGTTCTGTTCGCTCGTCCGAACGAACGTTCGGACGAACGAAAATAATAACTTATTATTTTCGTTCGTCCGAACGTTCGTTCGGACGAGCGAACAGAACCGTAACGAACCAGATTCGTTTAAGAACTTTTAAGACGAATCTGGTTAAAATAAAAACGGCACATCAAAACTGTACCGTTTTCACAGAATAGACCAGGATACAAGGGATTATTTATTACTCCTACAATCCCTTGTATCCTGGTGTGACCCTCGTGTCAAACCACCCTTTTGGGAGGAGAATGGCCGAGATGGGTTATTATTTTCGTTCGTCCGAACGTTCGTTCGGACGAGCGAACAGAACCGTAACGAACCAGATTCGTTTAAGAACTTTTAAGACGAATCTGGTTAAAATAAAAACGGCACATCAAAACTGTACCGTTTTCACAGAATAGACCAGGATACAAGGGATTATTACACATAAAATCCCTTGTATCCTGTTTTTCTGTGAAATGCAAGAGCTGTGACGTCACTCCCACTGCCCTTTAAGTGCTGTTGCACGACGGAAGCTCGTCATTCTGTTGCCAGACAGCACACAGAGAGGAGCTCCACGTTAGTTAGAAGAAAAAATAAAGATAGCTAGATAGGTAATCTGCTAGACAGAGACAGGGAGAGATAGAGAGAAAGAGAGAGGATTAGAAAGGGTTAGTGAGAGAAAGCTGTCAGGAGGACAGTTGAGTTAGTACAGGTAGCACTGAGCCAGCTCCTGTCCCGTGACAATTTGTACAGGTTGTTGCTCTGCTGGGTGCATTCAACCTAGTGTAGCTGCGAGTCCTGAGACAAAAAAAAGTTACAAAAAAACACCAAAAAAATATAAAAAAAAAATATATAAAAAAAGTTCTAAAAAAAAAAATTTTAAAAAATTTTTTGCTGTTAATAATACGTTATAGGTGAAGTAACCTATAACGTCAGTACAGGTAGCACTGAGCCAGCTCCTGTCCCGTGACAATTTGTACAGGTTGTTGCTCTGCTGGGTGCATTCAACCTAGTGTAGCTGCGAGTCCTGAGACAAAAAAAAGTTACAAAAAAACACCAAAAAAATATAAAAAAAAAATATATAAAAAAAGTTCTAAAAAAAAAAATTTTTAAAAATTTTTTGCTGTTAATAATACGTTATAGGTGAAGTAACCTATAACGTCAGTACAGGTAGCACTGAGCCAGCTCCTGTCCCGTGACCATCAGTACACGCTCCAGGTTGCTGTTCTGCTGTTCAACCTAGTGTAGCCGCGACTAAAAAAGTTACAAAAAAACTCCAAAAAAATATAAAAAAAACAAAAAAATATAAAAAAAAACTGTTCTAAAAAAAGTTACCAAAAAAGTTATAAAAAAAAAGTTAAAAAAGCCGTTATAGTTGAATTAAGCTATATAAGGTTTATATTTTTTTGGTTTTCTCATTTTCATTTTTTCCATACTCAAATAAATATGTCAAAGCGTCCCAGTTCAAGCAGCACCAGGCCCGGTGGCAGCCGGGGTAACAGGCGTGGCAGCAGGGTGCAGCTACCCGTGACCGCCAGTGGTCATGTAAGAACCACCCACCCAGGGCTTACAGATTGGCTTACCCAATCCTCAAGTTCCAGTGCCCAAAGCTCCCAAACCAGGAGTCAAGCAACGGCTGGATCATCGGACACCACCATTACATGGGACGGTCAGCAAGAGTCCTCTGCCCCGTCCCCTGTCATTACAATGGCCATCACCTGTGGGGCACCTTCTGCCATGGATACGTTGGCAAACCTTGATCTGCCCTTCGACTCTCTACCACTCTTTAGTCATGAGGAGGAGGAGGAGGAAGTTCTACAAAGACAGCAGGTGCAAGGTAATGAGTCTCCAGAGGAGGTGTTGCCTGGAAGTCAACAGAGCCAGGGAGGTGCATCCAGTGCCACACCAGATATCCTGGAGGAAATTAGCACTGGTCCTGAATTTGACGACAATGAGACGGCAGATCAGACGTGGCGCCCCGAAGCAGCAGTATCCCCAGCATCATCAGGGGAGGAAATGGAGGTGCCACAGACGCAGCAACATCACACTGTTGCAAGGACACAAGGCAGAAGAGCGAGCGGTAGAAGACAAGCTACCAGAGATAGATCTTCACCTTCAAGCCTGGGTCCTGAGAGGGCACCCTCAGCCAGCAGTGGCAGTCAACAGCCAGCAAGACCCCCCATGGCTGGCGGAAAACAACGGTCCTCAGTCGTCTGGCAGTTCTTCCGGCTTGGGACAGATAGGCACATTGCCTTTTGCCTGCTGTGCAATGATAAGGTCAGTCGTGGTAGGGGGGATAATCTCGGCACAACATCCATGAGGAAGCACATGGAAAGGCAACACCCACAGGCCTGGAAGAACCGTGACCCCAATACCACCTCCTGTCAGGATGCACCATCCACTGCAGATCCCATCGTGCAGCATCCTGTCAGTACAACTCAGAGCTCGTCAGCCTCAAGTGCAAGAAGCAGCACGGTGTCACTACCATCTACACCGCTCATGAGGCAGCAATCCCTGGGTGAGTCCATGGAAAGACGTCAGGTTTATTCAAGCAGCCATCCCATGGCCCAGAAACTGACAGGACACCTGGTCAAGATGCTGGTGCTTCAGTCCCTGCCCTACAATCTTGTGGACTCCCAGCCTTTCAGGGATTTAATGGCATGTGCACACCCCAGATGGCGCGTCCCCAGCCGCCACTACATCTCTTCCAAAGCTGTGCCATCCTTGCATAGTTTTGTGAAGAAGAAGGTTGGTGAGTCATTAGCACTATCGGTATCCAAGATCGTTTACCTGAGTGCTGATGTGTGGTCCTCCAATTATGGGCAAGGGCAGTACATGTCCATTACTGCCCATTGGGTCAACATCCTTCCTGAAGACCATCTGGAAGTTGGCCCATTCTTGCCACTGTCACCTCCACGGTGCTTTAGGGTGCCAGCAGCGGAAAGGACAACAACTGCCTCCACCACCTTGCAAGCATCCGCCACTTTGCCAGCTGTCCAGTCTTACCACCGATGTCATGCCCGACACTCTCAGGCAGTCCTACATCTGGTGAGCCTGGGCGAACGGAGCCACACTGGGCAGGAGCTCCTCCGAACCATAAGGGAGGAGATACATGAATGGCTGACCCCACGTCAACTAACGGTGGGAAGTGTCGTCGCAGACAATGGGAGGAACATTGTCTCAGCAGTGCAGCGGGGAGGGCTGAGTCATACACCTTGTATGGCACACGTGATCAACCTCATAGTGCACAGGTTTCTCCGATCTTTTCCTGCACTACAAGATCTCATGAGGATGTCACGCAGAATGTGCAAACACTTCAGCCA
Organism: Rhinella marina; assembly: GCA_900303285.1. Taxonomy (NCBI): domain Eukaryota; kingdom Metazoa; phylum Chordata; class Amphibia; order Anura; family Bufonidae; genus Rhinella; species Rhinella marina. Next base: position 7,163 of record ONZH01006848.1, on the reverse strand, counting down.
CTCGTACGCTGCAAGGAACACCCTGCTGAAGATCCAGAGACAGCGCAGTCTGCCCCAACATCGGCTAATCTGCGACGTCCCAACAAGATGGAACTCTGCCCTCCATATGCTGGACCGCCTGTACGAGCAACGGTCAGCCGTAACAGACTACCTCATGGGGCAATCAGGCAGCTTCATGCCACACTGCGACTTCCAAGTGACACACTGGCAGATGATGCGGGAAGTCTGCCAATTGTTGATCCCTTTTGAGGACGCGACTCTCTTCGTTAGCAGGCATGACTATGGGATCAACAACATCATCCCACTTGTCCATGTTCTGGAAAGTGCGCTGACCAACATTATCCGCGAGGATTCCCAGGCCACCACTCCAAGGCAGAACATTGCCTTGAGCCCAGACATGGACGAAGTGCCAATGGAGGGTGACGAAGAGGAAGATCTCTACGCCCAGCCATTCCACACACCGCCACCTGGCTTCTCTGCCTCTCAATCGCAGCAGGAGATGGAGGGTGAGGTGGCAGAGGAGGAAGACCCCAGCAGACCCTGGACCTATACCGAGGACAGTGGAGAGGAGAGGTGCTCACTGTCCTTAGTGGAGATGGCAAGGTGCCTGCGGGAGTGTCTGCGCAATGACAGCCGTATTGTGGACATCCGCCAGAGGGACCAATACTGGCTGGCCACCCTGGTGGACCCCCGCTTCTGCCGCAAAATGGCTCAATTTTTCCGCCATCAGAGAGGGAGGCAAAAACTGGCATATTACCGGGACCTACTCACCAGCCAGTTGGTCTCAACTTACCATCGAGACCAGCCATGTTCCCCGACAACATCCTCTAGGGTGGAACCAGCGCGCTCCAGTAACACCACCACTAGTGGAGGCCTGAGAAGTCGATACAGCCTCCAATCCCTGATGAGTGATTTCCTGCGGCCAGTTGCTGAAGAGGGGACACAACAACGTACTCATGGCTCAGACCAGCTTGAGCTCACCCACCAGGTCACTGCCTACCTGGATTCTACGCTGCCCCAAAATGTCACCGACCCCGTGCAATACTGGGCAGAGAAACTGGACATCTGGCCTCAACTGGCAGAGTTTTCTTTGTCTCTGCTGTCCTGCCCAGCCAGTAGTGTTGCATCTGAGAGGGTGTTCAGCGTGGCCGGCAACATAGTAACACCGCAACGAACAAGGCTTTCTTGGAAAAGCGTTGAGATGCTAACTTTCATCAAGATGAATCGTGCCTGGATTACATCGGATTATACCACCCCCCTGCCTGATGTGAATGACTAAGTCATCAGTCGCCCATCTTGCACGGCAATCCGTGTGTCCAAGAAACTGTCCTTAATATCCCAAATATGTGCCCAACATAAAAATGCGTAATTTAACTTATTAAGTAATCTTCCCCACTTAGACCCCAAATTAAACCAAATCACCTATAAATGCCCTACTTAATTCGGATACATTTGAATTTTCAGAACCCCATCTCCAAATTTAATGCCCATGGTGTGTTGGCCATTTAAGATCTCCACACCAGCTTAATGCCTCACACCGGTGCACCGTCCAACCAATACCCCAAGAACAGTACCATCCCTAAAATAATCCCCACGACTATTCTTCACAAAGTGGGGATTTCACCGTTTGTGAACTATAGCCGTGGGGTTCTATCCCTGGCAACCGTGCCAAGGAACACTACTCACCGTTTTGTGAGCGGGTAATAACTGTTCTTGAGGTATTTTGTTGATATCATGAGAGTACTAAAATCTTGCACCGCAAATCCCGATGGGGTTCTTCTCTGTGCGAATGATTTCACGCCTCTCATGCAGTCACGCGTGGAATAAGGCTGTCTATGGGGTATATATCACGGAGGCTGCTGTCCTTCAACTGTGATATAAAAAACCTCCACACTTAGTTACAGCAACAAACAGTTGCTGAATGGCAGGTTTACTTGCCTTATTTACGGGTGCCTTTACAATGGGATGCTTTTTTGTGGTTCTCTGCTGCATAAAATCCACAGGGCATCGTTGGCTGATTTTATTCTATGGGGCTGGACGCAAATACCCAGTTCATCGTAGAACTGCGTATGTCCGGACAGCACCATAGTACTGAACGCCGTTTGTTGAACGGTATAAAAATGCCCTGTGGATTTTACTCAGCAGACCCGCAGCCCCATGTGAAGGTACCCATAGGGTGAGGTTTTTTGGGAGTGACCAAAGAGAGGGTGGGAAGGTCACTCCCATACCCCATCAGGGGTTTTTCCCCTACCCATTTTAAAAGATAAGTCCAGGCAATTAATTACTTTCTGTGCCCTTATTTTACCCAGAAACTTAGGCCCCATTCACACGACTGTAAGTGAATGGGGCCGTATCTATCCGCGATTTTGCGGATAGATACGGCCCCATTCACTTACGGTCGTGTGAATGGGGCCTTATAAATTGCACGGACTTATCCTTTAAGCTAGCTGGTGACAGCACTAAAAAAAAAAAAGTATACATCCATTGGTTTGGGCGCTGCACTCGGTTAGGACATCAAACTGGTGTAACAAAGATATATATATATGTCTTGCCAACAGCCATAGGCCCAGATTCAACTAGTTTTACACCAGAGTAGTTGAGTCAATTTGTAAAGCAAGTGGCAGTGAGGTGTCCATTTCATGAAAATTGGACACATATTTTTGTATAATGGAACTGGCATAAAGCCTTCTTGAATTTGTGCCTTTTTAAATGTCCTTTCTTCACCTCATGGATTCTGTGGGTGAGGTTGTCTGTCTATTTCACCGTATCCGTATCCTACTAGACTAGCTGTAATGTTAGAGGGTTGTTTTTAACGTTGACTGTCCTGTGCTGAACTCAACATCAACTTTTTGTCATGTATAAAAACTGATTTTTACAAGCGTGCATATTCTTAGCTTCCAACTTCATTTCTCTGTACTAGGCCCTTCTGGGTCCAAAAGAATACTGCTCTTACTAATGCCCCCACCATCAATTGTCTATTTGGAAACATACTGGGTGCAATCAAGTGCTGCCTCCTCCTCCTCCTCCTCAACTTGTCTCTTCTCAACCCTACTGGTTCACCACCAGTCCCTCAAAAATAATGTTTTAGGGTCTGTTCACCACCAGGCCTTATACCATAATGTTTTCAAGGGTCTGTTCACCACAAGTCCCTCAAAAATAATGTTTTAGGGTCTGTTCACCACCAGGCCTTCTACCATAATGTTTAGAAGGGTCTGTTCCCCACCAGGCCTTCTACCATAATGTTTTCAAGGGTCTGTTCACCACCAGGCCATCAATCTTAATTTTTCACGGGTGTGACTGATGCCCTCCTTTATGTGTAATAAAAGGTGTATCGGAGTGCCTGTTCCTTGAAATTTTTGGCTGGACTTGAGCTTTACGTACAAGTCATCATATATTTCATAACAATTTTTCTTCAAAGTATGTCAGTAAGGGGTTAAAGGTTTTAAAAAAACACAAAACACAGGTTTAAAGAAAAATATTTTAACAATTACAAATTATTAATAAAAAACAAAATAAAATAAATATTAAACTGGAGGTTGACGACGCCTCGCCAACATGGCTTGCATCGCCGACACCTCTAGTTGAAGGCTTCGCTGTATGCGGGAGGCAGCATAGAGCCGCTCATTTACCCTTCTGAGGGCTGCCTCCAATTCGAAGTCTGTGGGGATAGCTGTAGGGGTGTAAACATTAATACAATTAGTATTATCTAGTTAAAGGGGTTGTTGCACAAAAAATATTCTACACTTTCAAAGCAGCAACTGGATTTGAATACTTTAGCAGTTACATGTCATTAAATATTTTGTATATCTACTCGAACTAACTCAGTTATTCAGTGAAATGTATTTTTATTAAGCCTTTTTTTTCTTATGTCTTTGAACAGCTCACTGACAAGGTCGCACATGCTCAGTTTAAATCTTCTCTGCCTCCTCAATCTTAAACTGCCTCCTGTCCTGAGCTGTGATAGGGAGAGATGGACACGAGTCCTGACATGCAGCAGAATAGACACTAGTCACACTACCCTTCAGTAACCAGCTTGATGTAGCAGAGTAATTGGGGCAGATCTCTGGATCTATATGAGGTGCAGGGCTGTTTCTCGCTTTGTTAAAAAGAGATTGCCAATGTACTATAATACTATGTGATGTATGTCATCTTTTTCTTAAATATTTTTGGTGTAACTCAAGTTTCTACTTCTTTCACTACGTTGATTTTAAAATTATAGTGATATGTCGGCTTCACTAACCACTTGGAGAACATAATGTGTACACAGTCTAGTTATCATAACATGTTGGGTGACATGATCCTAGTGCTTGAGAATATTTCACTTATGTGAATTATGGCTTTGTACTTACTAGACACCCATACGGCATGGTCCTCCCAGGGTCCTGGGGAAAACTCTGCCTCCCTGACGGTTGGAGCTACAAAAGATAAAGCATAAATTTAGATTCTATTTTGAAGACAGAAGTTCCACCAATTACACTTTTGATTTTAGCGGACGCCGAGGTGACTAAGTGAAGGCGTCTATGACTGACGAGCGATGGTGCATTAAAGGGTTAATGAACTCAGCGTGCAGTAAGGTGAAAAAATGGTTCTGCCCGCGGGGGTGTTTCTCTTGTGGACACTGTTTCTAATTACCAGCAAGAGGGTGTTTCTTTTAACCCACACCCCTGCGTCCTGGATTGCTGAGGTGGTGGTAGCGGCTAAGGGGTTAATAGGATGGCCCTGATAGGGGGACGGCCTCTTTCTCCAGCATCTTCACTGACAGCTTCCCACCCTCCCTTCCCCATTATTTCATCTTTTTCTTAACTTTTTCTGATTCATTTCTGGTTTGTTTCAGTGTTTTACATTGCAAGTCACAACAGAGGTCGGTTGACGATTTCAGACGGAGAAGAAGGCAGACTTGCCCACAGAACGCTGTGGGGCATAGCGCTTCAATACTCCGGGTTATGGTGTTTATGGTCAACAAGTTGAAGTTTTGGATAAGATAAGAAAATAAAGCTGTGACCGACCCTTACCCAACTTAAGGAGGTGTGTGTTTTATTGGCCGGCTGCGAGGGTGGTTTGGTGGGGGGTTTAGAGAGGTCAGTCTCGGCAGTCTACCTACCTTCTACCTCGGGGGCTGTTGGAGTGGCAGGTGGGCTCCTCTGTGGCTGGGGTTCAGGCGGGGTAGAGGGCCCCTGTGGTGGTGCAGCAGCTGTAAAAAAACATTAAATAATGGCATTTCATTCAACTCAAATGAACAGTTGTAATTGCTGATGTTGATACATGTGAATAGTTTGGTGCTGGATCCCATTCCTAAACACTAGTGCTCTTATATCACTGCTGCTGCACTCCCACATAGCCTGGATAAAAAATTATTTAAATATGTTTACACTTACATGAAGCTGCAGGTCCTGCCGGGGCCAACTGGCCTTGACGTCGTTGACGTCGCTGACGTCGCTCTGCAACATAAATCCATACACAATTGTTATGATGACCGTTTTTAATACTAACACTGTATACTACTATGAAGATATTATGGGTGAGAGGAGGGCGATATGATGTGGAGTGGGCATTTAAAGTTAAGGGATCATAGAATATCTGGGATGCATATTTGATGGAGGGGGCATTTCTTGGGAGGGTTGAATGAATGAATAAAAGATGTCTGTGTGTCACATTCTGCAGGTACAAACATAACAAATATAAATACAGCACATACAATGCACTAGTATACCATAGCTCCCGTCCCAACCGTTCAGGATTAGGCTGGACTGTCAGGGATTTTAGCGGCTGAGTCCGGGAATGGGTGGCTATGTCCCGTGGTCAGCCTGTCTTTGCATCCATAAGAAGCAGAGACGGGTGACGGTAAGCAGGGAGCAGTCCTTCACCTTCCCCGACGTCCAGTGTAATGTCTCCTTGTGGCTGCCCACATACAGTATAATGTCTTCTCCTTGTGGCCCCAAGTGTTTTTTTATTCTAAATGGGTATTATTTATTGCAATACATTTCTTAATATCTTATTGCGGGAATATTTTTGATATCGCCCACTCCAGACACATTAGATGCAGCATGAGCACGTCTTTGAGTCTGTGTGTTGGAGGAGGAAGCACTAACTATGAAGGGGCATATATTTAAGGGTACTTTCATACTAGCGAGAGAGATCCGGTGGGCTGCTATGGCCAGGAACAGCCCAACGGATCTCTCCGGATCCAGCATTTGCCTGACACAAAAAGGAGAATGGCCAACCCCATCAACAATAATGGGTGACGGTGCTGAACCGGCCGCTATCCAGCAAGAACGCCGGGAATTTGCAGGGCAAATACCGCGGATCAGCCTGCCGATCACCACCACATATGTGAAAGTAGCCTAAGGCAAATTACTGTGAAGGGGCACGTATCTGAGAATATTTCACTTGTTTGAGTGGAGTTAGAGGCGTGGCCTAGCATGAAAGAAAATTTCTGCAGCGCACCACGCACGCCCACGTTGTCCTTCTATACGGTTTTCATTGTTGGCACTGGTATCAGGGTTGCCAACCAAAATTTTTTTTTTTCTGGACAACTTTGGACAACATCCCAAAATCATGGACGGTTAACATTTTTAAAGGAAAAATTTGAAAACCATAATGAAGGATAAATATAAAGTAATAAAGGTCTATAGCTCAATATACTGATCGAACTCATTACCACCATTTACTGTAAGCTGAAAAATGATGATAATTACCACCAAAATAATCTAGTATAACCAGCCTCTAAAAAATCACAGACTTTTTTCAAGGACATTGGAAAAAAGTTGCCTATTTTTACGGACTGTCCAGAAATTTGTGGACAGTTGGCAACCCAGACTGGTATATATACAATACAGTACACTAATTTATTAACATGATTTTACTTTTTAAATATTTTGTTACTTACCCCTTCTTATCTCCTCCGTATCTCCTTTAGCCATCTGGGGTTTTATTTTAGATCCGACCATCGGCGTTGGATCTGGCCGGGGGTCCGCACAGTCCTACACCTATGTAGGAGGCCTCGGATCACCACCTCTATGACCTCCTTTTTGGCACATGTTTATGGGGTGTGGTCCATCATAGTTCTCCCGGTCCATGGACACGGACCATGGTATTTGAGCCTCTGAGCTAAAGCAGCTGCTCTTCTTGCCATCGCTAGGCCTCTACGTCGTGCGTGCGTACGT
>ONZH01006847.1:0-11733 GCA_900303285.1 Rhinella marina | reverse complement strand
TCAGCTCCAGGGTGTTGAGTCGGGCCCGGTAGAGCTGCTTGAACTGCTGGGCGTTTGTGATATTATCAAACAGGTAGAACTGGATTCCTTCCCCGGCTGCCGGGTAGGTGCAGGGCTCTCTGGGCCACCTTCTTCAGGACCTGTCCCCCTGACAGATCCCCCATGTACCTGGTGTAGGCATGAGCCACCAGCAGCTCAGGCTTGTGACGACCCAAGTAGTGGATCCTGTCCACGTAAGCCTGGGTGGCCTCGGAGCACTTTATGGTGTCCTCCCAGTCTTCTCCGTAGAAGTAGGCGACATCTTTCTTCAGAGCCTCCGCCCGGTGCAGCTCCTGAGGGAAATACAGGGCGGTGATGGCCGGGTTCTCCTTGTTCCGATCGAGCTCCTCCTCCAGCGCAGAATACGTGTAGTACAGGGCGCCGGTGGCCAGCTGTGGCAAGAGACAGACAACGGGGGTGTAAATGGTGCCATCATGGAAGGATATTACGCTGATACCAGCCCTACTGACACCCCTTAAAGGGTTACTCCTAGGATATGCCCCCATTGTCTTATAGGTGTGGGTGCCACCTCTGGGAGCCGCACCTATATCGAAAACGGAGCGGGTATCTCTGCGCCTGGAGGACCCCAGGGTCCGGACACCTTCAGGCAAAGCTCTCGCTGCTCCCATAGAAATGAATGGGAGCTCACTGCGCAAGCGCGGCCACCGCTCCTATTCATTTCTATATAGCCAGCACTCGGCTATGTTCGCCAGCCCCATAGAGCTTTTGGGGCTCCGTTCTCGATATAGGTGCGGGTCCCAGAGGTGGGACCCGCACCTATAAGACAATGGGGGCGTATCCTAGCGATATGCCCCCATTGTCTAAGATGGGATTAACCCTTTAAAGGGGCTGGCCATTAACAGATGCTGGTTAACCCTTTAATCACGGATTTACACACTGGTTGTATCCAGACACGGTGCCAGCGCTATGGGATGACGCCTCTGATCCACCACAACATCCGGTACCACAGACTGGATCCCTATATGTATGTGTGCTCTCATGAATATTCATGAGCCGTCATCTGCATACCGCTCAGCTATCATCACTATGTTACTGGCGGCATGGAACCGGCTTTACAGGTCGCTCCTCATCTCTCATCGGCGCTCCAGGCATCTGCACTAACCCCATCATCCACGGGAGGATGAGTATAACGGGATATAATGCTACGCGGTGACACATCTCCGTCACTGGTTACCCGCTCCCATGGGGGCAGTGATGTCGGCCATATTAATGGTCGCCCAATACAAGTGGTTACATCACGGGTTTTTAACGCACCCTGGCTTCACCCACCTTGAATAATTCTCGCTTGATTTGACCCTTCAGAAAACCCTTCACAAACTTGGTATTTTCCGCCTTCTCGTGAGATTCCTTGGTTCCTTCCTTGAGGAGCTCGGACAGATCTGTCGGCCTAAGGAGACACAGAGAAGACATTTCTGATCATTACGCTTCTTCTTTGTTGAATCCAGTTCTAGGCCGCGCCATTTACTAACGGTGGGCGTGCGACTGCTGGGACCCCCTCTGATCCTGAGAAAGGGGGTCCTATTTCCTCATCCTGAATGGAGCAGCAGGGCGCGCGCGTACGGACCAGCCGCTCCAGCAGGACGGGGGAACAGGACCAGTGGTCAGACCCCTAAAATTCTGTGGATAGGGGATAAACTGAGCAGCACTTGCAGTTACCCGGGGACCCGGCGATCAAGTGATTGCTGGCATGATCACAGCTGGAAGACAGGCACGGCCTTCTCTACGGAGATCCCGGCCATCACTGACAACCGAGACCCCAGTGCTGAAGTTATATGTGGTCCGCCCCGACACCTGGAGTTCATGAGTGGTCTGCAAGGGGTTAAAGGAAATCTCAGCTTTTTCACAAAAAGGGAAGAAGTGAAAGTCTGCACAAAATTGTGCAATTGTCAATCCTTTCTGTCTCGGCTTCTGAGTCACACTGTCTTCTCTTCCCCATTCACATTCGGAGCAGAATTCACAATTCTGCTGTTTCCTGTAACCAGAGCTCAGCATTGTGAGCACTCAGAGGGGGGGAGGGGTCACAAGACTGATGGGGGCGGAGCCAACGTGCATTTCCATGGAAATCAGCAGAATTGTGAGGGCAGCTCTGGATGTAACTGGAAAGACCTATAGAAATGATAGAACAATGAGCTGTAAAGTGAAGAGGCTCCAGACTCCTAGGCCTTCCCAGCAATCGCCTGCTCGTCAGTGGAGGAAACCGCCGCTATTACATGCAGCGATCTCCTCTACAGTATAGGGAGGAGCATTCCCTAATGCCGTTGTCTGTCCCCATACTGAATCATAGTATGCCGGCAGCAGAGCGTGATTAGACGGCACAGTCTGCCGCCGGCAAGCAATGATTTTTTCTGCCTGCTTAAAGGGAACCTGTCATCACCTTTATTGCTGCCCATACTAACAGCAGCATAAAGTACAGACAGGTGAGTTGATTTCAGCGGTCTGTCATTTATAAGTTAAAAGTAAGTGGTTGCCGAGAACCAACATCACAAACATTGCAGATTAGGCCTGGAAAAAAGAGTCAAATCTTCATGAGAAGAGTCCTGGTTATTCATGAATTCTTGCTCTCCCTGCCCACCTGATGATGACTGACAGGCTTCTACCCTAGTTTTCTCCCTTTCTCTCTAGGAGAGAACTGCCAGTCATCAGCAGATGGGCGGGGAGAGCAGGAGATTGGGAATAACCAGGACTCTTCTCAGGTAGATTTGACTCTTTTCAAGGCCAGGGATGCAATGTTTGTGATGTTGGTTCTCAGCAACCACTCACTTTTAGCTCAAGAGACACACACCGCTGAAATCAGCATTTCTGTCACTATTTTATGCTGCCCTCAGTACAGTCAGCATAAACGTGATGACAGGTTCCCTTTAAAGATGGCGATTGCCCAATGAGCAGTTGCTCGTTTACCGGGTAATTGTCGGCAGTATTACACAGGCGGATCTGCACGATCTCTCTGCTGCAGTAATACAGCCTTTAGGGCTATGCACTGTGCGCGGCTATGGACTTTACACCTGGACCATTGTAAATACAAGCTGGTGCAATCCAGCAGGAGCAGGCGCCTGACACCCTGAGGAGAAGGTGGCAGCCGTCTATAATCACCTCTGTCTTCACCTAGATTTTTTTTACAATGTGGCAGTGAAGTCTCTAAACCTGCACCTCAACAGACGGCGAGGGGCTCCTGAGACATCACATGTCCGACCCCAGGACCTTCAGGTGACCATGACTGCTGCACCACTATAGAAGGTGATGGGCTCCCAACAAATCCCACGCCTGACCCCAGGAGACCACGACTGCTGCACCACTATAGAAGGTGAGGGCTCCCAACAAATCCCACGCCTGACCCCAGGACCTTCAGGAGACCACGACTGCTGCACCACAACAGAAGGTGAGGGGCTCCCCAACAAATCCCACGCTGACCCCAGGACCTTCAGGAGACCACGACTGCTGCACCACTACTAGAAGGTGATGGGCTCCCAACAAATCCCCACGCCTGACCCCAGGACCTTCAGGAGACCACGACTGCTGCACCACTATAGAAGGTGAGGGCTCCCAACAAATCCCACGCCTGACCCCAGGACCTTCAGGAGACCACGACTGCTGCACCACAACAGAAGGTGATGGGCTCCTGAGACATCACATGTCCAACCCCGGGACCTTCAGGTGACCACGACTACAGAACCACAACAGACGGCGAGGGCTCCTGAGACATCCCACGCCTGACCCCAGGACCTCAGGTGACCACGACTGCTGCACCACAATAGCAGTTGAGGGGCTCCCAACAAATCCCACGCCTGACCCCGGACCTTCAGGAGACCACGACTGCTGCACCACTATAGAAGGTGAGGGGCTCCTGATACATCACATGTCCGACCCCGGGACCTTCAGGTGACCACGACTACAGAACCACAACAGAAGGTGACAGGGCGCCCAACACATCACATGTCTGACCCCTAGGACCCTCAGGTGACCACGACTGCTGCACCACTATAGGAGGGGAGGAGCTCCTGATACATCACATGTCTGACCCCGGGACCTTCAGGTGACCACGACTACAGAACCACAACAGAAGGTGACAGGCTCCCAACACATCACATGTCTGACCCCAGGACCCTCAGGTGACCACGACTGCTGCACCACAATAGCAGTTGAGGGACTCCCAACAAATCCCACGCCTGACCCCAGGACCTTCAGGAGACCACGACTGCTGCATCACTATAGGAGGGGAGGGGCTCCTGATACATCACATGTCCGACCCCAGGACACGACTGCTGTACCACAACAGAAGACAAGCACGTCTGACCCCAGGACTCTCAGGTGACCACGACCACTACACAACAAGAGCAGACCTGCAGGAAGAATAGACATCCTGAGACCTGCCCGGACATGTACAGCTGGAGGGTTACAGGTTGTCTCCTTTCTCCTGCTGTTCTATATGTGAGACCCCCGGACTTACATACTGTAATCTGCCCCCTACAGAGCGGCGGTGGGCGCTCAGGAGTAAACATGGCGGTCGGTCGTGGACACACATCTGTGCCATTCTCTCCCTAAATCCAGGTGTGAGGAGCTGCTGGGCGGTATTATACGGACTACGTGCTCGCCTCCGCCGGCACAGGACATCATCAAGGGGGGCACAACTTTTAACGGGATAGAGGATCCCGCCCTCACGTGTACCCGGCGGGTTTCTCACTCACCTCAGCGGCTGAGCCTCCTCCTCTCTGGGTGCGGCTCCGTACAGGCCGTTCTCTCCCGGGTGTGGCGGACATGGCTTCTTGTCTTCTGTGCGAGGTGATGAGTTCTACGGTAGAGAGAGAGAGAGGACTGAAGAAGAGCACAAAGGCCGAGTAATCCCTCCCCTCCCCCCAGCTACGGACAAAGCCTCCTGTCACCCTACACCCAGTGAGCGCCGTCCTCCCCTCTCACTTACTGTGCAGCCTGCGTTCTGTAGCTGGGCGCAGGGTGACCCGTATATATATAGCGCTGGCCCCGCAGCTGACGATCACTTCCGCCTTTCTCGCCCAGCTCTGCTGCAGTCAGGGATTTTTTTTTTTTTCTTAACGTGACTCAGCAGACTGAGAGGATCCGAAAACAGGAAGTGAGCGACGGCGAGAGCGTGACTCAGCACAACGTGGCGGTGCGCTGTGTGCAGGCAGCGAGGGGGTCAGAGGATAACTCAGCAGATTTACTGATCAGGCGCCTGGAAAAGCTGGGTCACGGCCACTGTAGATGTCAACTGTGGACATAACATACGGGGAAGGGGGCGCGAGGACACGCCCATCTACACGGGGAGATTCCTCACTGCTGAATGTGCGGAGCCTCAACACCATCTAAGTCTGCGCAGAACGGAGCGGTCCGATCCGTGAATTGTACTGTGCACACCAACAACCACAGGAGGGTGACCTAAACACCCGGGTATCACATCTGCCCTATGTGGTATCTATAGGGCGTGTGTATGTGGAGAGAATAAGGTCTATGTATACGGGGTGTATAGAAGGTAGTATTACTGGGGCGTTGTACACTGCCTCCATTTCAGCACTATATGGCGGTATTATTATTGGGCATTATAATGCTCTTCAACTCTGGTACTACATTGTATTATTTCAACACTATACAGCGCCTCTATTCCATCACTATATGGCGGTATTTTTTTGGGCACCAAAACCACTCCTCTATTTCAGCACCGCACGCTGTTATTATTTCAGTACTGTACAGCTCCTCTACATCTACACTATATGGCGTATCATTTGGTCACTGCACAATGGTATTTGGGCGCTATTATTAGGTTTGTCTTATTTCTGCACCACGGGGCAGGTTTACTAATTACTTCAGCTTTATATGCTGTATTGTGTTTGCATTAATTCTGCAGTATATAACAGTATTATTTATGTTCCAGTATTACTTCTACACTATATGGCAGTATTATTTGTATCAGTATTACTTCTGCACTATATGGCAATATTACTTTTGGAGTATATGGCGGTATTACATGTCGGCATTACATCTGCAGTATTATTTATGTGTCAGTATTACTTCTGCACTATATGAGAATATTACTTTGTGTATATGGCGGTATTACATCTGCAGTATTATGTATGTGTCGTATTACTTCTGCAGTATATGGCGATATTACGTGTCGGTATTACTTCTGCAGTGTATGGCAGTTATTTATATGTCAGTAGGGTTAGGGCCTGCGCTATATGGTGGTATTATGTTTTCGGTATTACTTCTGCAGTATTATTTACATGCCAGTATTACTTTAGCAGTACTATATTTATGCGTCAGTAGGGTTAGGGCCTGCGCTATGTGTCGGTATTATGTGTCGGTATTACCTCTGCAGTATATGGCAGTATTCTGAATGTGTAGGAAATTACCTCTGGGCTATGTGGCGGTATTATTTCTGCAGTATTATTTACGTGCCAGCATTACCTCTGCGCTGTTTGTTGGTATTACTTCTGGAGTATATGGTAGTATTATTTATGCGTCAGTAGGGTTAGGGTCTGCGCTATGTGGCGGTATTACCTCTGCACTATATGGCAGTATTCTGAATGTGTCAGTATTACCTCTGCACTATATGGCGGTATTATGTGTCGGTATTACCTCTGCACTATATGGCAGTATTCTGAATGTGTCAGTATTACCTCTGCCCTATATGGCGGTATTATGTGTCGGTATTACCTCTGCACTATATGGCAGTATTCTGAATGTGTCAGTATTACCTCTGCCCTATATGGCGGTATTATATGTGTTGTTGTTATTACTTCTGCAGTATTATTTATGTGCCAGCATTACCTCTGCACTATATGTGTCGGTATTATGTGTTGTTGTTATTACTTCTGCAGTATTATTTATGTGCCAGCATTACGTCTGCGCTATATGTGTCGGTATTACTTCTGCAGTATATGGTAGTATTAGGGTCTGCACTATATGGCGGTATTATGTGTCAGTATTACCTCTGCACTATATGGCAGTATTCTGAATGTGTCAGTATTACCTCTGCCCTATACGGCGGTATTATGTGTCTGCATTACTTCTGCAGTATTATTTACGTGCCAGCATTACCTCTGCACTATGTGTCGGTATTACTTCTGCAGTATATGGTAGTATTAGGGTCTGCGCTATATGGCGGTATTATGTGGGCAGTGTTCAGCACTGTATGGCTATTACCTTGGCTTTCTTGCTGTGCCATTGCCCTGTATATAATATAAATGTGTGTGAGAACAAAGGTCCGTGGTCTTATACAGTCTGTGTGTCCACAAACTACAACACCCAGCATGGCACAATAACTATATAGTCCCCCACAGTCTCCGTACACCTCTGCTAGAACACAAACCAGTAGGCACAGCAATGGGCCCCCTTCGGTGCCCCAGTCCTCACCAGCTGCGGGGTCTCCCAGTCACTGCTCCGGGGGCGACGAGAGGCTCCAGTAAACAAAAGCTTAGCTCAGCTCTGGCCGAAAACAGGAAATGCTCGTTCCTATAGCAACCAGCAGCGCGAGCCTGAGCCTGTAGTCACGGGACGCTGTTTACCACTGAGGCGGAATTTTTTTTTTTCTTTTCTGTGGAACTTTATTAACAAATGAACAAAATCGGAGAGGCGTATACTTGAACTGCGACAGATTTGTTTGGTTGTTCAAACTTTATTAGAAAGTGAACAAAGGTGTCCAGAAAAAGATTAAATCCTGTGACATTCCAGGGATAATGACTGGGGGAGGGGAGACGAGACTATGGCGTCCTGTTTATTGTCTTCATGGTGGCGGGACGCTGTGACCCCGTCATCTCGTGTTCTCTGTAAATAGCCTTATTTTTCGTGTTTTTTTTTCCATGAATTTTGTGGAGAACTTATTGCCAGTAATAAAATCAGTCGCAGTTAGCTCTCTTGGGGTAAAATTAGTTACAGTGAGCCCTTCTGAGGTAAAATTAGTCGCAGTGAGCTCACCTGAGGTAAAATCAGTCACAGTGAGCTCTCCAGAGGTAAAAATGAGTTAGTTACAGTGAGCGCTCCTGAGGTAAAATCAGTTACAGTGAGCGCTCCTGAGGTAAAATCAGTTACAGTGAGCGCTCCTGAGGTAAAATCAGTTCCAGTGAGCTCTCCTGTGGTAAAATCAGTTAGTGAGCTCTCCTGAGGTAAAATCAGTTGCAGTGAGCTCTCCCGAGGCAAAATCAGTTGCAGTGAGCTCTCCCGAGGCAAAATCAGTTGCAGTGAGCTCTCCTGAGGTAAAATCAGTTGCAGTGATCTCCCCTGCAGTAAAATCAGTTGCAGTGAGCTCTCCTGAGGTAAAATCAGTTGCAGTGATCTCCCCTGCAGTAAAATCAGTTGCAGTGAGCTCTCCTGAGGTAAAATCAGTTGCAGTGAGCTCCCCTGCAGTAAAATCAATTGCAGTGAGCTTCCCGAGGCAAAATCAGTTGCAGTGAGCTCCCCTGCAGTAAAATCAATTGCAGTGAGCTCTCCTGAGGTAAAATCAGTTACAGTGAGCTCATATTTACCAATGTTTAGGTTGGTAAAAATTGTGACATTGAAAAAAACCCACCCCTGGGAATGCCTAACTCCTGAATTTGCCAGGACTGTCTCTGAAAACCAGGGACAATCCTTTCCTAGTCAGGACAGTTAGCAACTATGTGAGCTCTCTAGAGCGAAAATCAGTTATAGTGAGCTCTCCTGAGGTAAAATCAGTTGCGGTGAGCTCTCCTGAGGTAAAATCAGTTGCTGTGAGCTCTTCTGAGGTAAAATCAGTTGCTGTGAGCTCTCCTTAGGTAAAATTCAGTTACAGTGAGCTCTCTTCAGGTAAAATCAGTTACAGTGAGCTCTCTTCAGGTAAAATCAGTTATGGTGAACTCTCATCAGGTAAAATCAGTTACAGTGAGGTCTCCTGAGGTAAAATCAGTTTCAGTGAACTCTCTGAAGGTAAAATCAGTTACAATGAACTCTTCTGAGGTAAAATCAGTTACAGTGAGCTCTCCTGTGGTAAAATGAGTTACAGTGAGCTGTCCTGAGGTAAAAATTAGTTGCAGTGAGTTCTCTTGAGGTAAAGTCAGTTACAGTGAGCGTCCTGAGGTAAAATCAGCTGCAGTGAGCTGTCGTCCGGTATAATCAGAGTGAGCTGTCCTGAGGTAAAGTCAGTCGCAGTGAGCTCTCTTGAGGTAAAGTCAGTTACAGTGAACATCCTGAGGTAAAGTCAGTTACAGTGAGCTCTACTGAGGTAAAATCAGTTACAGTGAGTTTTCCTGAGGTAAAGTCAGTCGCAGTCAGCTGTCCTGAGGTAAAATCAGTTACAGTGAGCTCTCCTGAGGTAAAGTCAGTTACAGTGAGCGCTCCTGAGGTAAAGTCAGTTGCAGTGAGCGCTCCTGAGGTAAAGTCAGTTACAGTGAGCGCTCCTGAGGTAAAGTCAGTTACAGTGAGCTCTCCTGAGGTAAAGTCAGTTACAGTGAGCTCTCCTGAGGTAAAGTCAGTTGCAGTGAGCTCTCCTGAGGTAAAGTCAGTTGCAGTGAGCTCTCCTGAGGTAAATTCAGTTGCAGTGAGCTCTCCTGAGGTAAAGTCAGTTACAGTGAACATCCTGAGGTAAAGTCAGTCGCAGTGAGCTCTCCTGAGGTAAAGTCAGTTACAGTGAGCTCTCCTGAGGTAAAGTCAGTTACAGTGAGCTCTCCTGAGGTAAAGTCAGTTACAGTGAGCTCTCCTGAGGTAAAATCAGTTACAGTGAGCTCTCCTGAGGTAAAATCCAGGTTATATCTGTGAAAATGCAATACACACATACCACACTGATATAGAACCAACAGAAATGTGAAAATACTGTATATAAAGCAGAATTCACACTGTGTTTCCAGTGGAACAGAAAACCACAAAACACAAATGTGAACCCGACCAAAGCTATTCAAATCAGTGAAAAGAGTCTGTTCGCCCGCTGTGATGCCAGCTCTTGTCTTAAGAACGTGTTCATGCCTTGATGCAGGGCACCACCCTGTGTATGTTGGCAGTGGCCCAAATTCATTTAACTCATAAAAATAAAGTTATTTAAATCCCACTCTTTTTATACTCACTTTGATGCCTATTTGTGGGGTCAGTCATTTCTGTTTTCATGCTGCTATCACCTGATTTCCCCTCAGGACGCTCACTGCTGCTGATTTATTACTGGAGGTAAATTCTCCTCAAAATTAACAAAAAAAAAAAAGAAAAACAACAAAAAATACAAATGATATGAAGAAGAAACTGACGAATAAGAACCAACTTCAGCCTCTTACAACCTAACGTTACATGATGGGGAACGTAGTCCTACATGGACTCCTTAGACACACAGATCAGCAGACTGTATCACACAGGATAGGATTAGATACACAGCTCTGCAGGCAGTATCACACATGATATGATTAGATACAAAGCCCACCAGACAGTATCACACATGCTAGGATTAGATACAAAGCTCAGCAGCAGTATCACACAGGAGAGGATTAGATACACAACTCTGCAGACAGTATCACACAGGATAGGATTTGATACCCAACTCAGCAGACAGTATCACACAGGATAGGATTAGATACACAGCTCAGCAGACAGTATCACACATGATAGGATTAGATACAAAGCTCAGCAGGACAGTATCACACATTATATCATTAGATACACAACTCAGCAGACAGTATCACACATGATAGGATTAGATACACAGTTCAGCAGACAGTATCACACATGATAGGATTAGATACACAGCTCAGCAGACAGTATCACACACAGGATAGGATTAGATACACAACTCAGCAGACAGTATCACGCATCACATATAACATTAGATACACAGCTCAGCAGACAGTATCACACAGGATAGGATTAGATACACAGCTCAGCAGACAGTATCACACAGGATTAGATACACAGCTCAGCAGACAGTATCACACATGATAGGATTAGATACACACAGCTCAGCAGACAGTATCACACATGATAGGATTAGATACACAGCTCAGCAGACAGTATCACACATGATAGGATTAGATACACAGCTCAGCAGACCAGTATCACACATGATAGGATTAGATACACAGCTCAGCAGACAGTATCACACAGGATAGGAGGATTAGATACACAGCTCAGCAGACAGTATCACACATGATAGGATTAGATACACAGCTCAGCAGACAGTATCACACATGATAGGATTAGATACACAGCTCAGCAGACAGTATCACACATGATAGGATTAGATACACAGCTCAGCAGACAGTATCACACATGATAGGATTAGATACACAGCTCAGCAGACAGTATCACACATGATAGGATTAGATACACAGCTCAGCAGACAGTATCACACATGATAGGATTAGATACACAGCTCAGCAGACAGTATCACACATGATAGGATTAGATACACAGCTCAGCAGACAGTATCACACATGATAGGATTAGATACACAGCTCAGCAGACAGTATCACACATGATAGGATTAGATACACAGCTCAGCAGACAGTATCACACATGATAGGATTAGATACACAGCTCAGCAGACAGTATCACACAGGATAGGATTAGATACACAGCTCAGCAGACAGTATCACACATGATAGGATTAGATACACAGCTCAGCAGACAGTATCACACAGGATAGGGATTAGATACACAGCTCAGCAGACCAGTATCACACATGATAGGATTAGATACACAGCTCAGCAGACAGTATCACACATAGGATTAGATACA
>ONZH01006846.1:0-91980 GCA_900303285.1 Rhinella marina | reverse complement strand
TATAGGAAGGATGTCTGGAGCTAGAAAGGGTGCAGAGACGGGCAACTAAACTGATAAGGGGCATAGAGCATCTTAGCTATGAAGAAAGATTGAAGGAGTTAAACTTGTTCAGTCTTGAGAAGAGACGTATAAGGGGGGGACATGATCAAACTGTATAAGTATGTAAATGGCCCATACAAAAAATATGGTGAAAAACTGTTCCAGGTAAAATCCCCTCAAAAGACAAGGGGGCACTGCCTCTGCCTGGAGAAGCAAAGGTTTAGACTCCAGGGGCGACAAGCCTTCTTTACTATAAGAACTGTGAATCTGTGGAACAGTCTACCGCAGGAGCTGGTCACAGCAAAGACAGCTGAGGGCTTCAAAACAGGCTTAGATAAATTCTTAGAGAAAAAAAAGGTCACCACATATTAAGAAATGTAGAGTCATGTCTTAAGGTTACCCGTCCCCCTCCCCTTCATCACTCCTACCCCCTCCCTTGGTTGAACTTGATGGACATGTGTCTTTTTTCAACCATATTAACTATGTAACTATGTAACTATGTAAGGCCACAGAGTGGCACGGTAACAGCAGCTGCAAGAGGCAGCAGTCAAACAAATTTCAAGACCACAGAGTGGCAACGTAACAGCAGCTGCAAGAGGCAGCAGCAGTCGAACAAATTTCAAGGCCACAGAGTGGCACCGTAACAGCAGCTGCAAGAGGCAGCAGTCAAACAAATTTCAAGGCCACAGAGTGGCACCGTAACAGCAGCTGCAAGAGGCAGCAGTCAAACAAATTTCAAGGCCACAGAGTGGCACCGTAACAGCAGCTGCAAGAGGCAGCAGCTGTCGAGTACATTTGCTAGGCCACAGAGTGGCACCGTAACAGCAGCTGCAAGACGAAGCAGTCAAACAAATTTCAAGGCCACAGAGTGACAGCGTAACAGCAGCTGCAAGAGGCAGCAGTCAAACAAATTTCAAGGCCACAGAGTGGTACCGTAACAGCAGCTGCAAGAGGCAGCAGTCGAACAAATTTCAAGGCCACAGAGTGGCACCGTAACAGCAGCTGCAAGAGGCAGCAGCAGTCAAACAAATTTTAAGGCCACAGAGTGGCACCGTAACAGCAGCTGCAAGAGGCAGCAGCAGTCAAACAAATTTCAAGGCCACAGAGTGGCACCGTAACAGCAGCTGCAAGTGGCAGCAGCAGTCAAACAAATTTCAAGGCCACAGAGTGGCACCGTAACAGCAGCTGCAAGTGGCAGCAGCTGTCGAGTACATTTGCTAGGCCACAGAGTGGCACCGTAACAGCAGCTGCAAGAGGCATCAGCAGTCGAATACATTTGCTAGGCCACCAAGTGGAACCGTAACTGCAGCTGCAAGAGGCAGCAGTAGTCAAACAAATTTCAAGGCCACAGAGTGGCACCATAACAGCAGCTGCAAGAGGCAGCAGCAGTCGAATACATTTGCTAGGCCACCGAGTAGCACCGTAACAGCAGCTGCAAGAGGCAGCAGTCTAATACATTTCAAGGCTACAGAGTGGGAGAGGCAGCAGGAGTCGTACTAATTTTAATAAGACAGAATGGCACAGTGACATACCCTGGGAGAGGCAGCAGCAGTCATAAAAAATTAAATGCAACATACCGTAGAGTGGCACAATTACATAATTAAGAGGTAGCGGCAACTAGGACACAGCGTGTGGAGGGCCGGCAGCATGAGTAGGCCACAGAGTGGCACAATTACATAATTTGGACGTAGCGGCAGCTAGGACACAGCGTGTGGAGACAGCAGCAGCATACCGTAGAGTGGCACAATTACATAATTTGGAGGTAGCGGCAGCTAGGACACAGCGTGTGGAGGCTGCGACAGCAGCATGAGTAGGCCACACAGTGGCACAATTACATAATTTGGACGTAAGTGGATGCGGCAGCTACATCATCAGGCCACAGAATGGCATGTTGACATAGCCTGGAGGTGAAAGCAGTAGCAGCATGAGACCTGATTGTTGAGGTGGCAGCAGCATCAGAAGGCTACATATTGGGTCAGTAACAGAGTGGAGAGGTGGGTGGCAATACCAGTCACTGGTAAAGATACTGGGTGGTAGAAGGAGCAGCTGGTAGATGTGTGGCATCAGGCGGGTGGCAGCATCATAAGAGTGGCTGAGGCAGGTAGTCTGAAGAATACAGACTCATTTGTCAAGGTTTGGGTGACGCATCATGGCTGATCTAATCTGATGCATCAGGCATTGGTGGGTGGAAATCCTGGCTGATCCACGCCTGATTCATCTTGACAAAGGTGAGTCTTTCCACATTTTGGAAGGACAGGCGAGTTCTCCTTGGGGTAACTATGGCCCCCGCCGCACTGAACACCCGCTCTGATGCCACACTACTAGCCGGGCAGGACAGCTTCTCCAGTGCAAACTCGGCCAGTTGCGGCCACAAATCTAGTTTGGCTGCCAGTAGTCCAGCGGATCTTCAATGTGGGGTGGCAGGATGCTGTCCAAGTAGGCCACCACCTGCTGGTTCAGGGTCTGCTCCTGGTCTACCTGCTGCTGCTGGTGAGTACTTTCTGCACTTGGCGGGTGAAGAAAACTGCTCATCAGCGACTCCAGACTCAAGTTGCTGCTGATGGAGCTGGTACTGCTCCTAACCCCTGACCCCCCCCACAGCAGCCGTGCTGCCCTGCACATGTGGTACGCTGGAGGAGCACTATGACTTGGCCCTGCAGTGGAGGCTGAGGTGGTGGAGAAGGAGCCGGACATTAGCGCAGGATCAGCAGTTTGACAACGAGGAGGAGAAAGTGGCGTCACCGGTTCAAATTGCTCGTGTGGCTGGGCAGGAAGCACATTGACCCAGTGGGCCGTAAAGGACCTGTACTGTCCCTGACCGTAGTTACAACTCCACACATCGGCGCTGCCGTGCACTTTGGCAGACACCGACAGGCTCAAGGACTGGGCCACCTTCTCTTCTACATATTTGTGCAGGGCTGGGACTGACTTTTTGGCACAAGCCATCAGTTCTCTGAACGGTGCAGAGTCCACCAGTTGATAAGGGAGGGACTGCAGCACGAGCAACTTGGACAGGAGCACGGTCAGCTTCTGCGTTGTAGGATGGCTGGAAGCATACTGTCTCTTTGCAATCGCCTCAGTGAACGACTGCTGCCGTAATGAGTGACGAGGAATAAGAGGAGGAGGAGCAGGAGCATCTGGAGCGGTAGATAATGACAGACAGATCCCTGCAGCAGAGGTGCTGGAGCCTTGACTGCCTGAAATTGGATGTGTGCCACTGGGTGATGCTGCTGCCGACTGGACCGCCACAGCTGAGCCACGGTTCTCCCAGGCCACTTTGTGGTGACGCTGCATATGTTGGCGCAGGGCCGAGGTGCCAACATTAGCACCCTGGCCACGCTTCACTTTCTGACCACAGATTCTACATATAGCCATGTTCACCTCCTCAGGCGTCTTAAGAAAAAAATTCCACACCGCCGAGTAGGCGATTTTACCACCAACACTCCGCACAGACTGAGTGGTACCTCCGCTGCCTGGCTAAGCCACTGAGCCGCTCTTTTCAAGGCCGGAAAGCACCTTAGAAGAGTGCTGTCTACCCCGTGCCCGTTTTGCCCCCCACCTCGCACTGCTGCCACTCCGCTGACTAACGGCCACACTACCAACTTGCTGCCTGCACCGCTGCCTGACGCACAAGCTGTCAGTCTCGTCTGCAGATGATGATAATGATGATGAAGCCCTTGCTTCACCCGGCTCCCAAGTGCGATCAGCTACATCATCTTCAACTACAGTTTGCACGTCGCTAATGTCCTCCTCAACTGTCTCGGTGTACAAAGCCTGACCACTATCAACACCACCTCCCACTAAACTCTCCTCATCAGTACTTAACCGCCTACTGGAAGGAGCGGATTTCTGCCCCACCTCTTGGCTTCCAAGTAGCTGCTGACTGTCCTCAAGTAGTTCATCCTCGCTGTATAGTGGCGCAGAGCCCATAGTATAGTAACTATTTCTTTAAAAAATACCGTCACCCACAGAGTGGGTTAACAATGGGTTGCTGAACTGCAGTACAATGGGTTACTGCACAGCACTACACACTATATGACGATTTTCTTTTTTTATGGCAACTGACGCTGCAAATAGTTATTTAAAATTAACAACCCCACAAACACGGATTCACTGTTTTTTTGGCAATTCAACTTCACTGAAGACGTTAGCACAATATCGCGCTTTTCTGTCTGGATGGCGAATAACGCCGCAAATAGTTATTTAAAACTAACTACCCCACAAACACAGATTCACAGTTTTTTAGGCAAGTCAACTTCACTGACTACGTTAGCACAATAGAGCGCTTTTGGGATATGGGATATTTTTAAAAGCATCCTAATATCTAATTGTGAGAGGTACATACCTTATGGGAATAAAAGGTTAAGGAACAAGAAAAAACCAATGTGGATAAATAGAGCTGTAAAGAAAGCAATAAATGACAAACAGAAAGCATATAAATCACTAAAACAGGAGGGGAGCGAGGAAGCAATGAAAAACTATAAGGAAAAAAATAGAATATGTAAAAGACAAATAAAAACAGCCAAACTAGAGACCGAGAGATTAATCGCCAAAGAGAGTAAAACTAACCCTAAAATGTTCTTTAATTATATAAATGGTAAAAAGTATAAACCTGAAGGTGTCGGCCCCTTACAGAGTAATGAGGGGGGAGTTGCAGAGAGCGATGAGGAGAAAGCAAAGCTACTAAATATCTTTTTCTCCACTGTATTCACTGAGGAAAATAAACTGTCAGATGAAATGCAGAATATAAAAGTAAATTCCCCATTAAAAATGCCCTGTCTGACTCAGGAAGAAGTACAGCGGCGTCTTAAAAAGATTAAAATAGACAAATCGCCAGGACCGGATGGCATACGCGCCCGTATCCTAAGAGAATTAAATAATGTCATTGCCAGACCCTTATTTCTGATATTTAAAGGGTTGTCCAAGTTATAAAAAAAAAAATATATAGCACTGTAAATCTGATGGGCAGCAATATATAACTAAGTTCAGCAAGTTTTTGGCAAAAAAATCTATATTTCCTCATTTCCCTGGTTCTCTTCTGGGCTTTGTTTACATGCAATAACAACAATCTCAGCCCCTCCCCTGTAAAGGCAGTGAATACAAGTGCTGAGTGACATGTCTGCCTGCTGGAATACTCAGAAGCATGTTGTTTGTGTAGGACTACAAGTCCCAGCTGTACAATGACACTGCTGATACACACAGGAAATTCTCCCTACCTGTTCTTGTACAATACAATTCTTCTATAGCTCCTTGCCCAGCATTTGTCTCCTCTCACTGCTGCAGCTACTATATGTTTTAAAGCCTTGAGCCCTCAGTGTGTTCTGGCTGAAGGGGTTAATGTTTTATCTGAAGGAATCCAGGGAGAGAGCAGATAGCAGCCCGGCAAAGAAATGGGGCGTGGCCAGTGACGTCTCGTGTACAGACTTATCTAGACTCTGAGGCTTGTGCACGAAACATCAAAGGCCAAGGAGATAAGCTGACATCATAGGTCATGTGACCCTGAGTCAACTCTGAGAAACCAGCAGCTTTAGAAACACAAAGTATATGGGAAGGTTGTTATACCTGACAAGTTAGAAAC
Organism: Rhinella marina; assembly: GCA_900303285.1. NCBI lineage: Eukaryota > Metazoa > Chordata > Amphibia > Anura > Bufonidae > Rhinella > Rhinella marina. Next base: position 86,363 of record ONZH01006846.1, on the reverse strand, counting down.
ATATAAAGAACAAAAAAATAACTTGGACAACCCCTTTAAGGACTCTATACTGACAGGGAGTGTTCCACAGGATTGGCGCATAGCAAAAGTGGTGCCAATATTCAAAAAGGGTCCAAAAACAGAGCTCAGGAACTATAGGCCGGTAAGTTTAACATCTGTCGTGGGTAAACTGAGGGTTTTCTAAGAGATGCTATCTTGGAGTACCTCAATGAAAATAAGCAAATAACTCCATATAAGCATGGCTTCATGAGGGATCGGTCATGTCAAACCAATTTAATCAGTTTCTATGAGGAGGTAAGTTCTAGACTGGACCGTGGCGAATCAATGGATGTCGTATATCTGGACTTCTCCAAAGCATTTGACACGGTACCACATAAAAGGTTAGTATATAAAATAAGAATGCTTGGCCTGGGACAAAATGTCTGTATGTGGGTAAGTAACTGGCTCAGTAATAGAAAACAGAGGGTGGTTATTAACGGCACATATTCAGATTGGGTCACTGTCACTAGTGGGGTACCACAGGGGTTAGTATTGGGCCCTATTCTCTCAATTCAATATATTTATTAATGATCTTGTAGAAAGCTTGCACAGTAAAATATCAATTTTTGCAGATGACACTAAACTGTGTAAAGTAATTAACACGGAAGAGGACAGTACACTGCTACAGATGGATCTGGATAGACTGGAGGCTTGGGCAGAGAAGTGGCAGATGAGGTTTAACACTGACAAATGTAAGGTTATGCATATGGGAAGGAATAATGCAAGTAACCAGTACATACTGAATGGTAAAACACTGGGTAACTCTGACATGGAAAAAGACCTAGGAATTTTGTTAAACAGAAAACTGAGCTGCAGAAACCAGTGTCAGACAGCTGCTGCCAAGGTCAATAAGATAATGGGTTGCATCAAAAGGGGCATAGATGCCCGTGATGAGAACATAGTCCTGCCACTTTACAAATCACTAGTCAGACCACACATGGAGTACTGTGTACAGTTCTGGGCTCCTGTGAACAAGGCAGACATAGCAGAGCTGGAGAGGGTTCAGAGGAGGACAACTAAAGTAATGACTGGAATGGGTGGACTACAGTACCCAGAAAGATAATCAAAATTAGGGTTATTCACTTTAGAAAAAAGACGACTGAGGGGAGATTTAATAACTATGTATAAATATATCAGGGGTCAGTACAGAGATCTCTCCCATGATCTATTTATCCCCAGGACTGTGACTGTGACGAGGGGACATCCTCTGCGTCTGGAGGAAAGAAGGTTTGTACACAAACATAGAAGAGGATTCTTTACGGTAAGAGCAGTGAGACTATGGAACTCTCTGCCTGAGGAGGTGGTGATGGTAAGTTCACTAAAAGAGTTCAAGAGGGGCCTGGATGCATTTCTGGAGGGTAATAATATTACAGGTTATAGTTACTAGAGATGGGTCGTTGATCCAGGGAGTAATTCTGATTGCCTGATTGGAGTCGCAAAGGAATTTTTTTTCCCTAAAGTGGGGAAAATTGGCTTCTACCTCACAGGTTTTTTTTCGCCTTCCTCTGGATCAACTTGTAGGAAAACAGGCCGAACTGGATGGACAGATGTCTTTTTTCGGCCTTATAAACTATGTTACTATGTTACGTTAGCACTATATCACGCTTTTCTGTTTGGATGGCGAATAACGCAGCAAATAGTTATTTAAAACTAACAACTCCACAAACACGGATTCACCGTTTTTTTGGCAAGTCAACTTCACTGACTATGTTAGCACTAAATCAAGCTTTTCTGTTTGGATGGCGAATAACGCCGCAAATAGTTATTTAAAACTAACAACCCCACAAACACGGATTCACAGTTTTTTTGGCAAGTCAACTTCACTGACTACGTTAGCACAATATCACACTTTTCTGTTTGGATGGCGAATTACTGTATACCAACTGTACATATATAATTAAATACAGATGATCAGGTCTACACTACAGCATAGTCCATTCAGAGCGCTGCTCTTGGACCGCTGTGGGTTCATAAGCGCCTGGTTTGCTACATTAACACAACAGTGAAAAATGGACATGTGAGGAACATCCCTCACACATCCGTTTTCAGAACAATTGTAGACTATGGGGTTATTCATGAAAAAATAGAACATGTTCTATCTTGCCCATTTTCACTGACCAACTGCCCCCATACAATTGAAGAGACTGTTTTTAGCTACCATTTCTCAGAAAGGCATAAGTGAAAAATCAGACTTTAAAAACTGACAGTTTAAGTGTATTAAAGGATGTTTTTTTCATTGTCATGTGCAGGTAAAAAAAAGTCCATTAAAAACAGATAAACTGTCCATTTTTAACTGACATTTTTTTCACTGATGCCTTTCTGAGAAACGGACGTTAAAAACTGGCAGTCTATCAGTGAAAAACAGACAAGATAGAACATGTTCTATTTTTTGACATCCGTTATTCACTGGCCTTCAAAAAAACTGCTGTGTGAATAACCCCATAGAACGTCATTGTTCTTAAAACGGAAGTGTGATGGCCGTTAAAAAAAAAAAAGTTCCTCACATGTTGCGTGCATCTAGCCTTAGTCTACCTGTACACATTGCAGATTACGTCCGTTTTTTTCTACACAGATTCTCATGTGGAAAAACTGCAGCGTATTACAGTGCCAACAAAGCGTATGAGATTAGGTAAATCTCATGTACACTTTGCTTCTGGCACTGTATGTTGGAGGGGCTGTTATTTACATGAGACTGTATATTGCAAGAGCTGACAGAAGGAAACTGAGAATGTTATTTACATGGGACTGTACTGGAGGGGCTGATCTTAACTCTTTCAACCCCGGGCCTGTTTTCACCTTCCTGCCCAGGCCATTTTTTGCAAATCTGACATGTGTCACCACTTTATGTGGTAATAACTTTGGAACGCTTTTACTTATCCAGGCCATTCTGAGATTGTTTCTCATCACATATTGTGCTTCACGACAGTAGTAAATTTGTGGCAAAATATTTCATTTTTATTTTAACAAAATATAACAAATTTACCAAAAATTTGGAAAAATTAGCAAATATCCAAATTTCAATAGATAGTAATACCTCCAAAAATAGTTATTATTTTACATTCCCCATACGTCTACTTTATGTTGGCATCATTTTATAAATGTCATTTAACTTTTTTAGGACGTTAGAGGGCTTAGAAGTTTAGAAGCCATTTTGCAAATTTTCACCAAATTTTCCAATACCATTTTTTTTAAGCACCAATTCAGATATAAAGTGATTTTGAGGGGCTTACATAATGGAAACCACCCATAAATGACCCCATTTTAGAAACTACACCCCTCAAATTATAAAAAAACTGCTGTTACAAACTTTGTTAACCCTTGAGGTGTTCCACAAGAATGAAAGGAAAATGGAGGTGAAATTTCAAAATTTCACTTTATTGGTAGATTATTCATGTTAATAATTTTTTTCTTGCAACACAGCAAGGGTTAACAGCAAACTAAACCTCAATATACATTGCTCTGATTCTGCAGTTTACAGAAATACTCCATATGTAGTGGCAAACGTCTCTATGGGTTTGTGGCAGTGGTCAGAAGGAAAGGAGCGCCATATGGATTTTGGAGGCAGATTTTGGTAGAATAGTTTTTAGGCACCATTTTGTAATTGAGAGACCCTGACGTACCCCTACAGTGGAAACCCTCAAAGAGTGACCCTATTTTGGAAACTACACCCTTTAACGAATATATTAAGGGGGGTACTGGCCACTTTGACCCCCTAAGCGTTTTACCGAATTTGGAAACACTTGGCTGTGAAAATAAAAAGTTTCATTTCTTCCAATAAAATGTTGCTTTAGCCCCAATTTTTTTTATTTGCATAAGGGGTAACAGGAGAAAAGCACCCCATAATTTGTTACCCATTTTCTCCTGAATACGGCAATACCCCATATGATGTGGTAAACTGCTGTGCAGGCACATGGCAGGACTCAGAACAGAAGGAGCGCCATATGGATTTTACAACACAGATTTTGATGAAGTGGTTTGCAGGAGCCATTGATTTTTATTTTTTTGAGCTATTGTCTTATGTAGGGGCTCATTTTTTGCAGGATGAGGTGAGGTTTTCATTGGTACCATTTTGGGGTACATAAGACTTTTTGATCGCTTGGTATTACTCTTTTTGTGAGTCAAGGTGAAAAAAATAGCTGTTTTGGCATAGTTTTTTTTAGCATTTTTTTTACAGCATTCACCTGAGGAGGCAAGTCATGTGATATTTTTATAGAGCAGGTTGTTACGAACGCGGCGATACCCAATATGTCTACCATTTTTATTACTGTTAAGTTTTGCACATTAGATGCATTTTAGAACAGAATTAAATCTTGTTTATGTGCTGCAATTTTCAGAGAGCCATATTTTTTAATTTTTTTGGGCGATTGTCTTAGATAGGGTATACATTTTTGGGGGACAAGATGACGGTTTGATTGGTACCATTTTGGGTTAAATACGCCTTTTTGATCACCTGCTATTACACTTTTTGTGAGGCAAAAGGGAAAAAAATGACTATTTTGGCATAGTTTTAAAATATTTTTTTACAGCATTCTCCTGGGGGGCCATCTCATGTAATATTTTTATAGAGCAGGTTGTTATGGACGCGGCGATACCCAATATGTGTATCATTTTTATTTTTTGAAAGTTTTACACATTAGATAAATTTTTGAACAAAATAAAATATTTTTTGTGTTGCCATTTTCTGAGAGCCATATTTTTTTAATTTTTCAGGCGATTGTCTTAGGTAGGGTCTCATTTTTTGCGGGACAAGATGACGGTTTGATTGGTACCATTTTGATCACCTGCTATTACACTTTTTGTAAGGGAAGGTGACCAAAAAATGTCTGTTTTGGCACAGTTTTTTTTTTACTGCGTTCACCTGGCGGGGTGGATGACGTGATATTTTTATAGAGCCGGTCGATACGGACGCAGCGATACCTAATATGTATACCTTTCTTTTTTTTACAATTTTTTTTTTACTTTTTTTTTGGAAAATGGCGTTTTTTCTAACTTGAAACTTTATTTTTTTTTTAACTTTATTTTTTAACTTTTTTCCCCCCACTTTTTTTTAACTTTTGGGGGTCTGATCCCCTTTACAATGCATACAATACTTTTGTATTGTAATGCATTGGCTTTAAGTGTATTACTCAGTGTAATACACTTACAGCCTGCTTCCTGTGCGATCCAGGGGGCTGGATCGCACAGGCTCGCAGGGATAGCAGCCACGCCACAGCAGCGCGGGGACCCGATGGCAGCCCCGCTCGCTATCCTGAAGCGCCGCACACCTCATGAAGGGTTAATGCGCCGGCATCTGTGTTTTCACCGATGCTGGCGCATTCAGCAGGGGTCCGGCACCTGGGCGTAGCCTGACCCCCACCGCTGATCGGGCGAGCGCAGCTCCTACACCCGCCCGATCAGCGCCGGCTCCTGTACATAGAAAAACTATGTGATCGCTGTCATTGGACGTCACAGCGATCACATGGTCAGGAGCCGTGCACTACCGGTCCGGATAGCTTCTCTAAGTACCGGAGCATAAGTATGCACCGGTACTTAGAGAAATACCCGTCCGGAGGCTCCCTGACACCCCTTTTCTGCAGCACCGTCTTTAGACGGCGCTACAGAGTGAGGACTCGTGCCGCCCGCCGTCTAAAGACAGTGGGCGGTCGCAAATGAGTTAAAGGAGTTGTACCATCTCAGATAGTGGGGGCATATCGCTAGGATATGCCCCCATTGTCTGATAGGTGCGGGTCTCACCTCCGGGACCCGCACCGACACTGAGAACAGAGTCTTGAAAGTCACGGAGGGCACACCACATGTGCACAACCGCAGCCGCCCTCCATTCATTTTGTATGGGACTGCCGATGGCTCAGCTCTTTCCGTTGGCCCAATAGAAATGAAAGGGAGTGGTGGCTGCGCATCTGCGGTGCGCCGTCCGTGACTTTCAAGACTCAGTTTCTGATATAAGTGCGGGTCACAGAGGTGGGACCCGCACCTATCAGACAATGGGGGCAAATCCTAGCGATATCACCCCACTATCTGAAATGATACAACCCCTTTAATTACAGTATATGCCACTGTATTTTTATTTTTTGTAATGCCCATAGCCTTCCAAAAGCACAAGCACCTCACCTGCTGGCTGCAAAGTGCAAATTTATCATTTATATTTATCATTTCTCTCCACTCCAATGAATCACTTTGTCTAATTTTATTTCCAAGCAGCAGCCCAACCCCAAACTTACTGGCACTACTGAGACTTACTACTACTGATCAGAATGCTCTCCCAGTCTCTGGTGCTCACGCTCTCGATTCCCATTCTCACTCCCCACTGGCGGCACTGGCGGGCACAGGTCAGTCTGTTTGTCATTTGACCGTCACTAAGGAGATAACAGGGTGGGCATGCGCATCAAAGATCAGGGCTGAAAGCAAGCAGCATCCCAATCCCACCCAGCCCTAGACGGCCACAGTAAGTGAATGTGGTGTGGTGTGTCACAGCAGCGGCACAGCCAATAGGAAGTAAGCACACCAGCCAGCCCGCAGCACCTAGCAGATGGTTGGCAGTGCTGCACTGGCTGCTGAACTATAGTCGCATTGACTGTGCACCCCTTTTTGCTGAACTTGCGGCTTGTAAGCCGGGCGGCCCTACTAACACTGGCCCAGGGGGCACATGACCCCCGGCCCAGCCCGCCCCTGCCTTGTTTGGGCATCAGACTATCCTGGCAGGTCTGTTTACATTCAGTGCTTCCTGTTTAGTTTGGCTGCCATGCAGACTGATGAGTCACAGGCTGGCCCCACCCACACACTGTTCAGTCTGCAGGAGCTATGTCCACTACACCTCCTGGGCCATGTTATTACACCCACACATGAATCCTGCTAATCTATCTCTGACTCGGTTTCTAAATCACTAATAGTCCACAGGCTGTTCCTTCACCACCTATGAGTGCAATAAAAACAGCTGGCACATCAAAACACGTCCTTATCTTATTCTATTATTTACAGTACAGTCTGCTGACCCTGATACATAGCTGGTTGTGTGTAATACAGCCTGTTGAGCTGTGTATCTAATCCTATCTTTTATGATACTGTCTAGTGTGGTGTATACCTAAGCATATGTCATATACTGTCTGCTGTGCCTCTGTAGATAAATCTATTATCTGCAATACAGTCTATTGTTTGTGTATTAAAGATTCTTACGTGTGATACTGCCTGCTTTAGTGTGTATCTAAAGCCTCATGCATACAATCATATCCATTTTGCATACTGCAAATGGCAGATTCGCAAAATAAGGATACTGTCCGTGTGCAATCTGCATTTTTTTTTTGCAGACCCATTGACTACAATGGGTTCAAGGTCTGCATTTTGAGGGCCAAAGTAGGACATGTTCTATCTTTTGCATAAGGCCTCTTTCACACGAACGTTGTGTTTTGCAGTCCGCAAATTGCGGATCCGCAAAAAAAACGGATGGCGTCCGTATGGCATCTGTATTTTTTGCGGATCCACTGTAACATTGCCTATCCTTGTCCGCAAAACGGACAAGAATAGGACATGCTCTATTTTTTTTTGCGGGCCACGGAACGGAGCAACGGATGCGGACAGCACACGGTGTGCTGTCTGCATTTTTTGCGGGCCCATAGAAATGAATGGGTCCGCATTTTTCATGTGAAAAATGCGGATCGGAGCCCGCAAAAACAACGTTCGTGTGAAAGAGGCCTAACTGACATATGGATGTGGAAAACACATGGACGTCATCCATGTGCTTTCCTCATCCATATGTCAGTTTAATGTGGATCGCACATAGACTGTGGACACAGACTGTATCCTTATTTAGCGGACCTATAACTTGCAGACCACAAAACGGATATGGTCGTTTGCATCAGGCATAATCCTATATTTTTTGGTACTTCCTGCTGAAGTGTTTATTTTGGTCTGTCATGCAGGGCTGTGGAGTCGGAGTCGTGGAGTCAGTGTCCATTTTGGTGGAGTCATAGTCATTATAAAATGGACCCACTGAGACTCCAAAAATATATAATAAATTGGTACAGTTAGTTCAATGCAGTATGTGCTGAATATATTTTCATAAGAATTTGGGAAAATGATGAAATGACCTATAAATGTCCGTTCTATTCCTGATCTAAGGATCTAGGCTTTTAGTTGAGATGAATGTGTGCTGCCCTTTATGTACAGTCATGGCCAAAAGTTTTGAGAATGATACAAATATTAATTTTTACAAAGTCTACTGCTTCAGTTTTTATAATGGCAATTTGCATATACTCCAGAATGTAATAAAGAGTGATCAGCTTAACAGCAATTACTTGCAAAGTCAATATTTGCCTAGAAAATGAACTTTATCCCCCAAAACACATTTCAACATCATTGCAGCCCTGCCTTAAAAGGACCAGCTAACATCGTTTCAGTGATTGCTCCATTAACACAGGTGTGGGTGTTGATGAGGACAGGGCTGGAGATCAATCTGTCATGATTAAGTAAGAATGACACCACTGGACACTTTAAAAGGAGGCTGGTGCTTGGCATCATTGTTTCTCTTCTGTTAACCATGGTTATCTCTAAAGAAACACGTGCAGTCATCATTGCACTGCACAAAAATGGCCTAACAGGGAAGAGTATCGCAGCTAGAAAGATTGCACCTCAGTCAACAATCTATCGCATCATCAAGAACTTCAAGGAGAAAGGTTCCATTGTTGCCAAAAAGGCTCCAGGGCGCCCAAGAAAGACCAGCAAGCGCCAGGACCGTCTCTTAAAAGTGTTTCAGCTGCGGGATCGGGCTACCAGCAGTGCAGAGCTTGCTCAGGAATGAGGCAGGTGTGAGTGCATCTGCACGCACTGTGAGGCGGAGACTCTTGGAGCAAGGCCTGGTCTCAAGGAGGGCAGCAAAGAAGCCACTTCTCTCCAGAAAAAACATCAGGGACAGACTGATATTCTGCAAAAGGTACAGGGAGTGGACTGCTGAGGACTGGGGTAAAGTCATTTTCTCTGATGAATCCCCTTTTTGATTGTTTGGGACATCTGGAAAACAGCTTATTCGGAAAAGACGAGGTGAGCGCTACCACCAGTCTTGTCTCATGCCAACTGTAAAGCATCCTGAAATCATTCATGTGTGGGGTTGCTTCTCAGCCAAGGGAATCGGCTCTCTCACAGTCTTGCCTAAAAACACAGCCATGAATAAAGAATGGTACCAGAATGTCCTCCGAGAGCAACTTCTCCCAACTGTCCAAGAGCAGTTTGGCGATCAACAATGCCTTTTCCAGCATGATGGAGCACCTTGTCTTAAAGCAAAGGTGATAACTAAATGGCTCAGGGAACAAAACATAGAGATTTTGGGTCCATGGCCTGGAAACTCCCCAGATCTTAATCCCATTGAGAACTTGTGGTCAATCATCAAGAGACGGGTGGACAAACAAAAACCTACAAATTCTGACAAAATGCAAGCATTGATTGTGCAAGAATGGACTGCTATCAGTCAGGATTTGGTCCAGAAGTTGATTGAGAGCATGCCAGGGAGAATTGCAGAGGTCCTGAAGAAGAAGGGTCAACACTGCAAATATTGACTTGCTGCATTAACTCATTCTAACTGTCAATATAAGCTTTTGTTACTCATGATTGCAATTATATTTCTGTATGTGATAAAAACATCTGACAAACACACGTAAAAACCAGAGGGCAGCAGATCATGTGAAAATATAATATTTGTGTCATTCTCAAAACTTTTGGCCATGACTGTAGATTCTCAGAAGTGAAGCTCCTCCGCTACAGATCAGAGGAAAAATGCACTGGGAAGGAATGGCTGCAGTCATCTCAGATCTGCTAGAGAAAACAGGATTAAAGAGGTTATCTGTTATCTGATTGGCTGAGAGCAGGAGTGACCTCACCCCAACAGAATGATGGGACTGAGCTCTGAGTGATTACCTGCAGTAAGCAAAAGGTCCAAGTGTTGTGAGGACTGAGAAGCTTTATCTATAATTGTGTTAGATATCACAATCTCCTGCTCTGTCAGAGTAAGTTAATATATGCTAATAACTGCTGGAGACCCCCCCACACACACACACACACAGCATGCGGAGACAGAGTGAGTGCAAACTGCCTGTCAGCCAGTGAATCAACGTGCTGAGAAAAACCCTTTAAGGCAAGTACTTCTTAGTATATCTAAACTGTCAATAAACTGGACATAAATCAATTGTCCAGTGCATGTTCTCTCTGTATGCTTTATGTTTTAGTTTGCTTGATGGCTTCTATATGCTATACATAGAATATAAGGGGGAAAACTGTTTTCTAACATCTCAAATTCAGAAATACAGAAACACAAATGTGAAAAAATACTACAGGTGTAGAGGCCATTGCCAAGCCTTTGTTACCTAGCACTGCTAGTAGTTTCACTTTCTAGACTGTGAAGCAGTATGATGGAAAACACCTAGGGTCTTATGTATGAAAATTGTCCCATAGCAACCAAACAGAGCTCCCCTTTCATTTCATATAGTGCTCTGGAGAAATTAAAGGAAAGCTCTGATTCATTGCTATGGGCAACAAAGAAAGTTTTCATACATTGGGCCCTTAGTGAGCTGTACCCAGAGAAAAGCCTGATACTGAAAGTTCAGAGTAAAGATATCTAGTAAAACATATATTACAGACTATTGGTATATTACATATGAATATATATATCATTCACACATGGTACATTGAGCTAACAGTATAGGACATTTAATCAGCAGATAATCACAATTTCCAGGTGATGGCTACATGGTAGATTGGCAGGATAATTATCCTTTTGTTTCAATGAAATGTTATCTATACCTGCAGAGACAGTGAGGCTTCGAGAACAATAGATAAGGTTCTGCCCAGGGCAATTTCTGTTTATGGTAAAGGGGACTATTGTCTGTCACCTAGGGTGGAGGCAGAAGCTGCTGGACAAGAATCTTCCCTCCGCATTTTAAGTTAGACAACTGCCTCAACCAAAGCAGGATTAGAAAACCAACTAATCTAATTAATATGAGTTTAGTCTAAAACGGCCAATAGACTTATTGGAATCCAATATCAGCCAATTAAATGTTCTACACATGTTAGTCAATGAGTGAAAATGGTAAAAGAAGGAAGACTGAGAGTGGGTATAATATGAATGAGCTGAGGTAACTTATTCTGGGTATAAGTAGGCTTATTCATATTAAGAGCTATAACCTTGCTGTTATCTGGGTCTGATAATCGGAATAAAGCTTCATCTCTGGAAAAGAACCGAGGAGAGCTGCCATCATCTTTTCGTCATCTTTCCATCAACCGTTGAATGTAACAACACAGACATATCTGTACTACTCATTTATGCAAAGTTTGTTTAAAGTTATCGCTTAAACATGTGCCATGTATGAGGGAGCCGGAGTTGGAGTCGGGGTTTTGGCTTACCGACTCCACAGCCCTGCTATCATGAGTAATATACCGTGTAATACGACCAGGATCAGCCTGGAAACATCTAGAAGATTTACTCAGAGAGTTATCACTGTGTTACCTGTAGTGTTACATAGGACTACAGGTGATATCTACATTATTTGTACTCAGAGACTCTGAGTATACATTCACTTGGATGGGACTGAGCTGCTCCTAGGACATGAGACCTAGGACATGTGACATTAAATTGCCTAGGAAGAGGAGAGCCACAGTCTCTTCATACAGAAAAAGAAATAACTATTTGGTGGCACACAGAAGGGGGAATGTCAGAGGAAAATGGAGCGAAGGGGCCCTAGTTGGGTAGACAGTCCCAGGCCTATCATTTAATCTGCCCCTGCCCCCAAGTGACATTCAAAGCGCCCCCCAAGTGAAATCCACAGTGCCCCAGCATAGTGATAGCACAGAGAATGATCGCTGTGCTGTGACTCATGCACATTACTCACGTAGTACTGTGCATGAGTCAGTACAGGCTTCACACGGAATCCTGTACAATGAGAAGAGGGCCAGCGGTCCCAGTGCATGCGCGGTGACGTCAGTGATGACACTCCAATTCCTGCTTCAGAGCGGAAAAGGAGAAGATGATGAGGGACTGGAAGCGCTGCAGGAGTGGTCACGTGACCGCGAAGAGGATCCTGGAAACGTGAGGAGGGTAGGTATCCATAAAATATTCTTCCCTCCACGGTTTACTTTTAAAGATACATTTTCAAGTAGGGGCCAGAGAACCCCTTTAAAGTTTATGTGGAGGATACAGAAAAGGAAGCATTTTGCTACTTGAAACACTTGAGCTTTCCACTCATCATTCAGTCAACATAGCTATTGTACATATTGTATGAGCCAATGTTCTCTTTTCTCATATGTCCAGACAAGCTTAACCCCTTAATGACTGGACCATTTTTCAGCTCTGTGACAAGGCTGAGTTTGCAAATCTGACATATGTCACTTTATGTGGTAATAGCTTTTGAATGCTTTTACTTATCCAAGGAATTCTGAGACTGTTTTCTTGTGGCACATGGTACTTGTGTTAGTCATTGATTTAAGTCAATATGTTTTTCCTTTCCCTTCTGTTTTTAATACAGATAGTGATACCTAAAAAACTAGTTATCACTTAACATTTACCATGTCTACTTTATGTTGCCGTCAGTTTTTAAATCTAATTTTATTTTTTGTTAAGGCTTAGAATTTTAGAAGGAATTTTTCAAATTTTCAAGATATTTCCAAAACCCACTTTTTAAGGGACCAGTTCCATTATGAAGTCACTTTAAGAAGCTTGTATAATAGAAACCACATACCCATACAAAACCCATTTTAGATTGAGTAGATTGGGGGAAGAATTAAAGAAAAATGGAGATTAAATTTCCAAATGTCACTTTTTTAGCAGATTTTCCATTTTAGTATCTGTTTTTACTGCAACATAGCAAGCGTAAACAGCCAAACAAAACTCAATATTTATTACCCTGATTCTGCAGTTAACAGAAACACCCCATATGTGGTTGTTGACTGCTGTATAGGCACATGGCAGAGCTTAGAATAGATGGAGCACAATATGGATTTTGGAAGTCAGATTTCACTGGAATAATTTTCAGGCGCTGTGTCGCATTTGAAGGTATTCCACAGTGGAAACCCCCAAAAAGCCATTTTGGAAACTACACCCACCAAGGAATTTTTCAAGGGGTGCAGTGAGCACTTTGGCCCAACATGCTTTTCATAGAATTTAGAAACCCCTGGCTGTGAAAAAGAAAAATTACATATTTAACTGGAAAATTTCACTTTAGGCCCAAGTTGTTTATTGTCACATTGGGTAATAAGAGAAAATCACCCCATAAAACAGCAACACTCCATATATGGTTGTCGACTGCTGTATGGGCACATAACAGAGCTTAGAACAGATGGAGCATGATATGGCTTTAGAAGGGCAGATTTTACTGGAATAATTTTCAGGTGCTGTTTCGCATTTGAAGGTACCCTGAGGTACCCCACAGTGGAAACACCCAAAAAGTAACCCCATTTTGGAAACTTCAGCCCCTAAAGTATTCATCTAGGGGTGTAGTAAGAATATTATTTGACGGTATTCATCTAGGGTTATAATGAAAATTTATTTTTACATTTTGGAGTGGATTGCAGTGGATTGAATAATAAATTAAAAATGGCCAAAGGTGCATAAAAGGAATAAAAAAATGTAAATTGATTAAATTAATAATCTATGGTAAATGCAGAAACACTGCTTAATACAAAGTTCAGGCTTATCTGAACAGGTGTCACATTGTTATATGGTGTCCCATTAAGAGGACATCTTTTTTGTCTCGAAATTTTGTAAGTATGATGTCCCCATTGGAAAGGCCCTTTATTACTTCAATTTTTGTTTGACAAAAGGCTTACACAGGCCTCTTTGATTGCTGAGTATGATGCCACATGAAATTGCGGCTAGATACTACAATTTTTGGGGTGTTCACAAATATATATATACTAGCAGAAAGACCCGGCTTCGGCTGGGTATATTTCATCTATTTATTTAATGTTTCTGTCTGTTGTTGCAGAGAGAAAGTCAATGCAGCTGACAGAAATTGATTTTTACCTTCATTTTTTCAATCTATTGGCTGCGGAGTGGGAGGGGGTGTGGTTTAATGGGACACGGGGGGGGGGGTTAAGTCCTTCATTTCAGGGTGGCCTGAATTATAGGTTAATGCCATGGTAATTTGAGAAAACACAATGGGTAGCAGTGGAAGAAAACATTGCTTTGCGCGGGTATATTTAATCTATTTCATTTAATGTTTCTGTGTGTCGTTGCAGAGAGAAAGTCATCCTCCCTCCCATCCCTGCAGCTGACAGATGTTGATTTTTACCTTCAATTGTTCAATCTCCATTGGCTGCGGAGTGGGAGGGGTCATGGCCTGACTGAGTCGGGGGCGTGACGTTGCAAGACCTGGGGCGGGGTTTTAAGTCCTTCTTTTGATGGTGGCCAGAATTACAGGTCGATGCCATGGTAATTTATGAGGACACGCCATAAGTAACAGTGGAAGAAACCATTGCTTTGCATGGGTATATTTAATCTATTTCATTTAATGTTTCTGTATGTTGTTGCAGAAAGAAATCCAACTTCCCTCCCACCCCTGCAGCTGACAGAAGTTGATTTTTACCTTAATTTTTTCAATCCCCCTTGGCTGCGGAGTGGGAGGGGGCGTGGCCTGACAGAGTCGGAGCGTGGTTTCGCGAGATCTGGGGCGGGGGTCAGAGTGGCATGAATTACAGGTCGATGACATGGTAATTTATGGGGACCCGCAATGGGTAGCAGTGGAAAAAAACATCTTTTATTAGTACTGAATGGTCGTAGTCTAAAACTAGTCAATTTCATCTACGATTTTTGTGTGTCGTTGCAGAGAGAAATTCACCCTCCCACCCCTGCAGCTGATTTTTTTCAATCCCCGTTGCCTGCGGAGTGGGAGGGGGCGTGGCCTGGCAGAGTTGGGGGTGTGGATTATCAAGATGCTTCGAACGGTTGTAGTCTGAAATTAGTCTATTTCATCTAAAATTTTGTGTGTCATTGCAGAGAGAAATTCACCCTCCCACCCCTGCAGCTGACAGAAGTTTATTTTTCCCTTCATTCTTTCAATCCCTGTTGGCTACGGAGTGGGAGGGGGCATGACCTGACAGAGTTGGGGGTGTGGCTTAGCAAAGCGCTTCGCATAGGTGATTTAATCTATTTCATTTAATGTTTCTGTGTGTCGTTGCAGAATGGCTGCAGAGTGGGAGGGGGCGTGGTCTGACAGAGTTGGGGGCGTGACTTAGCAAGACGATTCGAACAGTTGTAGTCTATAAGTAGTCTATTTTATCTAAAATTTTTGTGTGTCGTTGCAGAGAGAAATTCACCCTCCCACCCCTGCAGCAAACAGAAGTTTATTTTTACCTTTATTTTTTCAATCCCCGTTGGCTGCGGAGTGGGAGGGGGTGTAACCTGACAGAGTCGGGGACGTGGATTAGCAAGACGCTTCACATGGGTGTATTTAATCTATTTCATTTAATGTTTCTGTGTGTCATTGCAGAAAGAAAGTCAACCTCCCACCCATCCCTGCAGCTGACAGAAGTTGATTTTTACCTTTATTTTTTCAATCTCTGTTGGCTGCGGAGTGGGTGGGGGCGTGGCCTTACAGAGTCGGGGCGTGGCTTAGCAAAGCGCTTCGCATAGGTACATTTAATCTATTTCATGTAATGTATCTGTGTGTCGTTGCAGAATGGCTGCAGAGTGAGAGGGGGCGTGGCCTGACAGAGATGGGGCGTGGCTTAGCAAAAGGCTTCGAACGGTTGTAGTCTATAATCAGTCTATTTCATCTAAAATTTTTGTGTGTCGTTGCAGAGAGAAATTCACCCTCCCACCCCTGCAGCAAACAGAAGTTTATTTTTACCTTAATTTTTTAAATTCCCATTGGCTGCGGAGTGGGAGGGGGCGTGACCTGACAGAGTCGGGGGCGTGGATTAGCAAGACGCTTCGCATGGGTGTATTTAATCTATTTTATTTAATGTTTGTGTGTTTTGTTGCAGAAAGAAAGTCAACCTCCCACCCATCCCTGCAGCTGACAGAAGTTGATTTTTACCTTTATTTTTTCAATCTCTGTTGGCTGCGGATTGAAAGGGGTGTGGCCTGATGGAGTCGGGGGTGTGGCTTAGTGAGACCTGGGGCGGGGGTTTTAAGTACTTCTTTTAGGGTGGCCTGAATTAAAGGTCAATACCATGCTTATTTATGAGGCCACGCAATAGGCAGCAGTGGAGGAAAACATCTTTTATTACTACTGAACTGTAGTAATAGAAAAAAACATAAGTTATATTTATGGTAACCGGAATACCTTTAACAGTGTCAGTGAATAGAAATGGATGAGATCCTCAGCTGCTGATAATTACCTGGTTGTTATGGAAACCTGCCCTCCCTGTGTTCGCCTTTGCAGAGAATGGCAGTTGGAGTTTAAAACCAAAGTTCCCAGTTGTAATGTTGGCTAATGGAGATCATATTTTGGGAATATCTCAGGAACGGTATGTCCTAGAGAGATTAGACCTGGTCTAAAACCTTCCCGGACACCTGATGTACCTGTGTGCCGAATTTGGTGAAAATCGGTCCAGTAGTTTGGTCGCGCATAGAGAACAGACAGACAGAAAGAAACTCATTTTTATATTATTAAGAGATATCCATTCATCCTTGATAGCTATGACTGGCCAGTTAACATACAAGGTTACAGTCTGTTTAGAAAGGAAACTGGAGAGGGGGAGGGGTCTGCCTTTATGTAAAGTCCTGTCTAAAGCCCACACTCCGGGAAGATATAAGTGAGCATCATGAACATGTGGAGTCCCTGTGGGTAGAAATGCATGGAGGACAAAACAATAACAAAATACTAATAGGAGTTTATTATAAACCATTTAATATACCAGAGTCCACGAAAAATCTACTTCTAAATGAAATAGACAAGGCGGCAAATCATAATGAGGTCGTTATTATGGGGGACTTCGACTACCCAGATACAGACTGTGAAACTGAAACCTGTATATCTCATAAAGGAAACAGGTTCTTGGCAATAACAAAAAACAATTACCTTTCCCAACTGGTTCAGGACCCGACTAGAGGGACGGCCATAATGGACTTAGTATTAACCAATAGACCTGACAGAACAACCGATGTTCACAGGTTGGGAGACACCTGGGAAAGTGACCATAAAATAATAACCTTCAAATTGTCATTCAAAAGGGTGTTTCTTCAGGGAGGAACAAAAATACCAAACTTCAAAAAAGCTAGATTTAGCCAACTAAGAGAGGCAATAGGCCAAAAGTCCTCAAAAATAAAGATACAGCCACAAAATGGGATATTTTTAAAAGCATCCTAATATCTAATTGTGAGAGGTACATACCTTATGGGAATAAAAGGTTAATGAACAAGAAAAAACCGATGTGGATTAATAGAACTGTAAAGAAAGCAACAAATGACAAAATGAAAGCATTTAAATCACTAAAACAGGAGGGGAGCGAGGAAGCATTGAAAAACTACAAGGAAAAAATTAGAACATGTAAAAGACAAATAAAAGCAGCCAAACTAGAGACCGAGAGATTAATTGCCAAAGAGAGTAAAACTAACCCTAAAATGTTCTTTAATTATATAAATAGTAAAAAGTATAAACCTGAAGGTGTTGGCCCCTTTCAAAGTAATGAGGGGGGAGTTGCAGACACTGATGAGGAGAAAGCAAAGCTACTAAATATTTTTTACTCCACTGTATTGGGTAAGTAACTGGCTCAGTGATACAAAACAGAGGGTGGTTATTAACGGTAGATACTCAGATTGGATCACTGTCACTAGTGGGGTACCACAGTGGTCTGTATTGGGTCCTATTCTCTTCAATATATTTATTAATGATATTGTAGAAGGTTTGCATAGTAAAATATCAATTTTTGCAGATGACACTAAACTGTGTAAAGTAATTAACACAGAGGAGGACAGCACACTGCTACAGCAGGATCTGGATAGACTGGAGGCTTGGTCAGAAAAGTGGCAGATGAGGTCTAACACTGACAAATGTAAGGTTATGCATATGGGAAGGAATAATGCAAGTCATCAGTACATACTAAATGGTAAAGCATTGGGTAACTCTGACATGGAAAAGGACCTAGGAATTTTAGTGAACAGCAAACTAAGCTGTAGAAGCTAGTGCCAGACAGCTGCTGCCAAGGCCAATAAGATAATGGGTTGCATCAAAAGAGGCATAGATGCCCGTGATGAGAACATAGTCCTGCCACTTTACAAATCACTAGTCAGACCACACATGGAGTACTGTGTACAGTTCTGGGCTCCTGTGAACAAGGCAGACATAGCAGAGCTGGAGAGGGTTCAGAGAAGGGCAAGTAAAGTAATAACTGGAGTGGGTGGACTACAGTACCCAGAAAGATTATCAAAATTAGGGTTATTCACTTTAGAAAAAAGACGACTGAGGGGAGATCTAATAACTATGTATAAATATATCAGAAGTCAGTACAGAGATCTCTCCCATCATCTATTTATCCCGAGGACTGTGACTGTGACGAGGGGACATCCTCTGCGTCTGGAGGAAAGAAGGTTTGTACATAAACAAAGAAGAGATTTCTTTACGGTAAGAGCAGTGAGACTGTGGAACTCTCTGCCTGAGGAGGTTTTGATGGTAAGTTCACTAAAAGAGTTCAAGAAGGGCCTGGATGTATTTCTGGAGGGTAATAATATTACAGGTTATAGTTACTAGAGAGGGGTCGTTGATCCAGGGAGTAATTCTGATTGCCTGATTGGAGTCGGGAAGGAATTTTTCCCCCTAAAGTGAGGAAAATTGGCTTCTACTTCACAGGGTTTTTTTTGCCTTCCTCTGGATCAACTTGTAGGAAAACAGGCTGAACTGGATGGACAGATGTCTTTTTTTGGCCTTACAAACTATGTTACTATGTTACTATGTATTCACTGAGGAAAATAGACTGTCAGATGAAATGCAGAATATAACAGTAAATTCCAAATTAAAAGCCCCTTGTCTGACCCAGGAAGAAGTACCGCGGTGTCTTAAAAATATTAAAATAGACAAATCGCCAGGACCAGATGGCATACACACCCATATTGGCAGAATTAAGTAATGGCATAGCCAGACCCTTATTTCTGATATTTAAGGACTCTATACTGACAGGGAGTGTTCCACAGGATTGGCGCATAGCAAATGTGGTGCCAATATTCAAAAAGGGTCCACAAACAGAGCCCGGAAACTATAGGCCGGTAAGTTTAAAATCTGTCGTGGGTAAACCATTTGAAGGTTTTCTAAGAGATGCTATCTTGGAGTACCTCAATGAAAATAAGCAAATAACTCCATATCAGCATGGCTTCATGAGGGATCGGTCATGTCAAACCAATTTAATCAGTTTCTATGAGGAGGTAAGTTCTAGACTTGACCGCGGCGAATCAATGGATGTCGAATATCTGAACTTCTCCAAAGCATTTGACACTGTACCACATAAAAGGTTAGTATATAAAATCAGAATGCTTGGCCTGGGAGAAAATGTCTGTATGTGGGTAAGTAACTGGCTAAGTGATAGAAAACAGAGGGTGGTTATTAATGGTACACACTCAGATTGGGTTACCGTCACTAGTGGGGTACCACAGGGGTCAGTACTGGGCTCTATTCTCTTCAATATATATATATTAATGATCTTGTAAAACGCTTGCATAGTAAAATATCAATTTTTGCAGATGACACTAAACTGTGTAAAGTAATTAACACAGAAGAGGACAGTACACAGTACACCCCTAAAGTGAGGAACATTGGCTTCTACCTCACAGGGGTTTTTTGCCTTCCTCTGGATCAACTTGTAGGAAAACAGGCCGAACTGCATGGACAGATGTCTTTTTTTGGCTTTATAAACTATATGTTACTATGTTACAGATGAATCTCGATAGATTGGAGGTTAGGCAGATAGGTGGCAGATGAGGTTTAACACTGACAAATGCAAGGTTATGCACATAGGAAGGATTAATGCAAGTCACCAGTACATACTAAATGGTAAAGCATTGGGTAACACTGACATGGAAAAGGACCTAGGAATTTTAGTAAACAGCAAACTAAGCTACAGAAACCAGTGTCAGACAGCTGCTGCCAAGGCCAATAAGATAATGGGTTGCATCAAAAGGGGCATAGATGCCTGTGATGAGAACATAGTCCTGCCACTTTACAAATCACTAGTCAGACCACGCATGGAGTACTGTGTACAGGTCTGCGCTCCTGTAAACAAGGCAGACATAGCAGAGCTGGAGAGGGTTCAGAGGAGGGCAACTAAAGTAATAACTGGAATGGGTGGACTACAGTAACCAGAAAGATTATCAAAATTAGGGTTATTTACTTTAGAAAAAAGACGACTGAGGGGAGATCTAATAACTATGTATAAATATATCAGGGGTCAGTACAGAGATCTCTCCCATTATCTATTTATCCCCCAGGCTGTGACTGTGACAAGGGGACATCCTCTACGTCTGGAGGAAAGAAGGTTTTTACACAAACATAGAACAGGATTCTTTACGGTAAGAGCAGTGAGACTATGGAATTCTCTGCCTGAGGAGGTGGTGAGAGTTCACTAAAAGAGTTCAAGAGGGCCCTGGATGTATTTCTGGAGTGTAATAATATTACAGGCTATAGCTACTAGAGACAGGTCGTTGATCCACGGAGTTATTCTGATTGCCTGATTGGAGTCGGGAAGGAATTATTTTTACCTTAAGTGGGGAAAATTGGCTTCTATCTCACAGTTTTTTTTGCCTTCCTTTGGATCAACTTGCAGCATAACAGGCTGAACAAGATGGACAGAAATCTTTTTTCAGCCTTATATACTATGTTACCCATAACATCACAACGGATACCTGGGCATAACTAAATTCTGGAACAGACAGAGCATATGATTCTGTGGGCATCCATTTGGTGCTAGTAGCAGACTCAGAGTCTCGTCTTCTGCAACTGTGCCGTGGCTCGTCATCACTAATGCTAGCGGACGATGACGAACTTTGAAACTGTTATTTACAGTACAAACTACAACTTATTTATACATTTTTTTCAAACCCCTTACCCTAATGCTAGTCTGAACTATTTCTAGTTAACTGCCAGTACTCAGGGTAACTAATTACTGGTATCTAATTACTAGTGATATATAATTTTTGTATATTTTTTCTTTTTTATTCTTTTTAAACACCTAACCCTAACATTAGTCCAAACTATTTCCAGCTAAGTGTCAGTACTCAGGCTAACTAACTAAGGCTATCTAATTATTAAAAAAACTAACAAAACACAGAAGTTCTGAGAGAATAAACGGTGGTTGGAGGATGGGGTATCAGGAAAAAATTGTGTGTTTGGGGCACTGTGGGGTTTTTTTTTAACACTGGGGGGCACTCTGACAGGACCCTAAAACAGTGCAGCTCCGTTCTCCTAAATGATCACTGACAGGATGAGGAGATCAAAGCTGTGCTATAGGATTTGTGCCTACCGCCAAGCCGGCGCATGCTGCGACTGGTAGGTGAAATCTGATTGACCAATCACAACGATCGAAAAGTAGAGACCGCTCTGATTGGTCCCAGCTCAGCTGTCCGTGACACCCTTTTGCATGCCAGTGTCACCGAATGTATACTGCCGGTGACACTATGATTTCATGACGTACACAGTATGTCATAGGTCATTAAGGAGTTAATGTGAAAGACATGGACCAGTCAGTTTTTGAATAGATGGGCACTGATGATTTTAAAATGCAACTGATTTACTTCCAGAACCTGACACGTTGAACATGATGTCTGAGCTGCAGATAGCATGTTATAGAGCAGGAGGAGCTGAGCAGATTAATATATAGTTTTGTGGGGAAATATTTATTATAACCTGTAATTTATTTGTTTAAATTCCAGCTCATTTTGGGGCTTTGAAGTCAAGGAGGCGGTCCTATCATTTATTGACAGCCTTTCCTCTATGACTTTGTATACAGAATTGGCTGTCTGTCATTAATAGGGCCTACCCTTGACTACAGATCCAGAATGAGTAGGAATTTAAATGTATAAAATGCATGTTTTATGGAATCCTTCATCACAAATCTATATAATAATCTCTTCAGCCACTTCTGCTCTATAACGTGATGCCAGCAGATTATTTTACATTTTCATTATTTACTGTAGAGATTTTTGTGCTGACAAATTCCCTTTAATTATATTTTATGTTATTCCTATTATTTGATTTATTAGATGACCCGCACAAAATGAAAGTGAAAGTATTAGTCACACAGTTAGATAAACAGTTAATCTTTTGTGACAATATGGCTCAATATTTTTTATAAAAAAAATATTTTTTAGCCCAAAATGAGTAAACTGCAATCATAAAAAAACAATTGCCCGGGAAGGTGTACATAGCCTTTAAGAAGAATGGAGCTGCTAACCCCTATAAAGATATAGGAAATTAATTAGCACAAGATTTGGAAAGTTAGGAGTCTGCTCTTCTCTCCCCCAACTTCGGCAAACCAGGCCCTTTTCCAGGTTTTGTACTGAATGTAAACACAGCTTTGTTTTGTAATGGTTGCCAGTATTTCATTTTTAGTGCCATAACAATGCCAATCCAGCAGCTCTGCTGCCACAACTCTAACGCATTTCTACCTAAGTATATTTCATCTATACAGAATTAAAATGCACATGAAACACCACTTAATACTTACAATGCCATGAAGCTGATTAGTGTTTTCAGCATTGGGTGGGTGTGAAGTACTTTCCATTTTCTGAGCTAAATGCTGAGAGCCATAAAGAGAATCATATGGAGTCCACTGATGAAAGGCTTCTTCTCCATCAAAGAAAATTAGCTTAAGAGAAAGATCTGGTTTCAATCCTGAGTTTCTCCCCTGTGTGAATAAAAGACATACCCAAAAATCACAAGTCTTAAATGGTTAATGCCATGACTCTATCCAATAATCCAAAAAAACTCTTTAGGGCTTTTCAATCCCTCTTCAGTCCAAAACAGCAGGTACCTAGTACAGATCTCTGTGCTGAAGATCTAGCCACCTACTTCAAAGAGAAAATTGAAACAATCGGTAAGGAAATCAACTCAAAACCTCTAAGTGGCATTGATCCCCTTCCCTATGGCATCAACTCTTAACTCTCCACATTGGACCAAGTCACAGAAGAAAAAGTCTCCTGGCTCCTCTCTTCTTCTCATCCTACCACATGCACTACTGACCCTACTCCCTCATACCACCTCAAGTCTTTCTCCCTAACTGTCATTAATCACCTAACTAAAATCGACTTCAACACGTCTCTCTCTTCTGGTATCTTCCCCTCTTCTTTCAAACATTCTGTCATAACCCCATTAAAAAAAAAAAAAAAACTCTTTACCCGTCCTGCGCAACTAACTACAGACCTGTCGTTTATCTCCCCTTCATCTCTAAATACCTGGAGCATCTGGCCTTATCTCTCTGTTAATTCTCTCCTTGATCCATTACAATCTGGTTTTCGCACCCTAATTTCTACAGAACCTGCACTCACCAAAGTGACCATTGACCTCCTGACAGCTCAATGCAATGGTGACCACTCTCTACTAATTCTCCTCAATCTCTCAAATGACCACCACCAACAGACCACCACCTTTTCCTTACCATGCTCTAATCTATTGTCCCTAAGGACACCGTTATCTTGGTTGCTGACTCTTCTTCCTCTCCTCTCCCTTTTGTTGTATGGGTTCCTCATCGTTTTCTCTCTAGACAGCCCTTATTGGACAGACTGTCAACAGATTTAGTTACCAGTACCATCTCCATGCTGATAACAACTATATACTTCTTCCGATGATATCACCCCTGCTGTACTACAGAACACCACTGACTGTCTATCCGCTGTCTCTAACATCATGTCCTCTCTATATATAAAACTGAATCTTTCAAAAACTCAACTACTGGTGTTTCCTCCATATACCAACCTATCTAAACCTTTTTTCCATCTCAGTGTGTGGCACTACAATCATGCCTAGGCAGCACACTCGCTGTCTCGGTGTTGTTTGACACCAATCTTTCCTTTACCCACTATATTCAATCGATTGCCCGCTCATGCAGTCTGCACCTCAAAAACATCTCTAGAATCTACCCTTTTCTTACTGTGGAAACAATAAAAACTCTCATTGTGGCCCTGATCCATTCCTCTCGATTACTGTAACTCATTATTAAAGGGGTTCTCCAGAATTTAAAAAAATGAAAATACTTAAATATTTCTTTATTATAAATATATTACCAAATACCTTTCATTAGTTATAATGGCTTGTTTTGTCTGGGGAGCAATGATTAGGAGAAATAAAATGTCTGCCATCCTATTAGTACACAAAAATCACTGTCCTAATCACACACAGGACAAGTTACTTCACAGCACTGAGCTAAAGAGCTGCCGCATCCTCCTCTCTGTTCTGCTCTTCAGGGCTTATGATCCCAAATACAGCTGATAAGAACTTCATCTGAATCTCTGTAGGAATAGAGTTCATGAAGAGACATGCAGTACAGAGAGGACGGACAGAACAGACTGTGGTAATGGAGACTGCATACAATTGCTGCTGCTCATTATCCACACCTCCACCTACTTTCTGTACTTCATGTCTCCTCAAGAACTCCATTCCCACAGAGATTCAACTGAAGACCTTATAAGTAGTATTCAGGCTCATAATCCCCAATAAGTAGAAGTGGGGGAATAGGCAGCTCTTTGGCTCAGAGTCTAGAAGTGACTTGTTCTGTGTGATTAGGACAGGTTTTGTGTGTACTAATAAGACAGTGGCCATTTTATTTCTCCTGATGATTGCTTCCTAGAAAAAAACCAAAAAAAAAAACCATTATAAATAATGAAAAGTATTTGGGAATGTATTTATAATAAAGTAATATTTAAGTATTTTCATTTTCTTAATTCCTGGCGAAACCATTAATCATTATTAATTAGTATCTTACTAGACTTTCCCCTCTTCAGTCTATCCTGAACGCAGCAGTCAGGCTCATCTATCTGTCTAACCGCTATTCAGATGCTACTGCCCTGGTTGCCCATACAGTACAGGATTCAACTTTTTGTTCTCACCCACAAAACTCTCCCCAGTGCTGCAACCCTCTACATCTCTTCCTTTATTTCCATCTACCATCCTACCCATGCATCAGTTCTCTGGAATGCCCTACCCCAAGCCATTAGGTTAATTCATAACATCCACAGTTTTAGGCACTCCCTAAAAACACATCTTGTTAGGTTAGCCTATCACATCCCCTAATCTTACTCTTCTCCATTTACACCGCCCTCCCCCACTTCCCTCCGAAACACTCCAGATATTGGCTAGTGACTGGCTCATGCTAGTACTACTTCCCTATTGTGTTAAGATAGCTGGACCATTGTACAAATCAAACCCTTGTTATATTTTGTGTCACCCCTATCTCCTCATAGATTGTAAGCTCTTATGAACAAGGCCCTCATTCCTCTTGCTTTAATTGTTGACTTGTCTGTTGCTGTTATTTATGACTCTGTTTGTATATAAACCTCTTGAAAGTGCTGTGGAATATGTTGGAGCAATATAAATAAAGATTATTATATGACTTCATGGCATTTGTTGGCTTCATGGCTCCTTTAAACAATCTTTTAACCCCTCCTACCTGGGCCAGTTTTCGCCCTCCTGCCCTGGCCATTTTTTGCAAACCTGACTTGTGTCACTTTATGTGGTAATAACTTTGGAACACTTTTATTTATCTAAGCCATTGTGAGACTGTATTCTCGTGACACATTGTACTTCATGACAGTCATAAATTTGAGTCAATATACAGTACAGACCAAAAGTTTGGACACACGTTCTCATTCAAACAGTTTTCTGTATTTTCATGACTATGAAAATTGTAGATTCACACTGAAGGCATCAAAACTATGAATTAACACATGTGGAATTATATACTTAACAAAAAAGTGTGAAACAACTGAAAATATATTCTAGGTTCTTCAAAGTAGCCACCTTTTGCTTTGATTACGGCTTTGCACACTCTTTTCATTCTCTTGATGAGCTTCAAGAGGTAGTCACCTGAAATGGTTTTCACTTCACAGGTGTGCCCTGTCAGGTTTAATAAGTGGGATTTTTTGCCTTATAAATGGGGTTGGGACCATGAGTTGTGTTGAAGAAAGAAAAATGAGTGGCCATCATTACTTTAAGAAATGAAGGTCAGTCAATCCGAAAAATTGGGAAAACTTTGAAAGTGTCCCCAAGTGCAGTCGCAAAAACCATCAAGTGCTACAAAGAAACTGGCTGACATGAGGACCGCCCCAGGAAAGGAAGACCAAGAGTCACCTCTGCTGCGGAGGATAAGTTCATCCGAGTCACGATCCTCAGAAATCGCAGGTTAACTGCAGCTCAGATTAGAGACCAGGTCAATGCCACACAGAGTTCTAGCAGCAGACACATCTCTACAACAACTGTTAAGAGGAGACTGTGTGCAGCAGGCCTTCATGGTAAAATAGCTGCTAGGAAACCACTGCTAAGGACAGGCAACAAGCAGAAGAGACTTGTTTGGGATAAGAACACAAGGAATGGACATTAGACTAGTGGAAATCTGTGCTTTGGTCTGATGAGTCCAAATTTGAGATCTTTGGTTCCAACCACCGTGTCTTTGTGCAATGCAGAAAAGGTGAACGGATGGACTCTACATGTCTGGTTCCCACCGTGAAGCATGGAGGAGGAGGTGTGATGGTGTGGGGGTGCTTTGCTGGTGACACTGTTGGGGATTTATTCAAAATTGAAGGCATACTGAACCAGCATGGCTACCACAGCATCTTGCAGCGGCATGCTATTCCATCCGGTTTGCGTTTAGTTGGACCATCATTTATTTATCAACAGGACAATGACCCCAAACACACCTCCAGGCTGTGTAAGGGCTATTTGACCAAGAAGGAGAGTGATGGGGTGCTACGCCAAATGACCTGGCCTCCACAGTCACCAGACCTGAACCCAATCAAGATGGTTTGGGGTGAGCTGGACCGCAGAGTGAAGGCAAAAGGGCCAACAAGTGCTAAGCATCTCTGGGAACTCCTTCAAGACTGTTGGAATACCATTTCAGGTGACTACCTCTTGAAGCTCATCAAGAGAATGCCAAGAGTGTGCAAAGCAGTAATCAAAGCAAAAGGTGGCTACTTTGAAGAACCTAGAATATAAGACATATTTTCAGTTGTTTCACACTTTTTTTGTTAAGTATATAATTCCATATGTGTTAATTCATAGTTTTGATGCCTTCAGTGTGAATCTACAATTTTCATAGTCAAGAAAATGCAGAAAACTGTTTGAATGAAAAGGTGTGTCCAAACTTTTGGTCTGTACTGTATATCTAATATATAAAGCTGAGTGTGTGTGTGTGTGTGTGTCCGCTAAAGGAATCCGCACCACTGCAGCTACAATCACAAAATTTGGCACACATGAACATCAGGTATCCGGGAAGGTTTTAGAACAGTTTTCAGCTCTCCAGGATGTACCGTTCCTGAGATATTCCCACAAAATGAATTAGTCAATAGTAGCCTGGTCACATGACCCTTATCAGCCAATAGAAGCTCACAGGCAGTTAGTCTCCACACACCAGGTTTCTATGACAACCTATCCAGTTCACTGCTGTAGGTCTGCATTAAAAATGTACATTTCACATATTTACTGTTCAGTAGTAATAAAAGATGTATTCTTCCACAGCTACCCACCTTCCTCCTAAATTACTATGGCATCGACATGTAATTCAGGCCACTGTCAAAAAACGGACTTAAAAGCACCACCCCCAGATCCCACTAAGTCACGCCCCTGACTTAGTCAGGCCACGCCCCTTCCATTTGACCGGGATTAAAAATATAAATAAAAATCACCTTCTTTCAGCTGCAGGGATGGGAGGAGGGTGACTTTCTCCCTGCAGCTAATGCTCAGACTGCATAGTGCTGCTGTCTGATAGTGAGCTGTTCAAAAGGACATCCCTGTGTCCATCCAGGCCCTGCACATGACACACATGACATGAGGACAGGGAGTCTGAAAGCCAGACTGTCCATCCTAAAACAAGACCTCTGACCACCCTATGGGCAAGCTGATGTGAGGGTGGCCAGATGTCTGGCTTTAGGCTGGGCAGTCCAGTTTTCTGGCTACCTGTTCTCCGTCCGACGCAGTGCCTGGACAGACACAGGGATGTCCACCCTTTCAGTAGCTCACACTCAGACAGCTTCTCCTCCGTGTCTTCACGGAGCCAGGGGGGCGTGGCCTCATGTTTAGTGGTGTGTCTTCATGGGAACTGGGGGCGCTGTTTCCTGTTTGGGGGAATGGCCGGTGAGGTCTGGCTTTCTGGGGTGAAGACAGTGGCCACTCTAGCTGCTGTGGAGGTCACAGTTAAAGGGGCGGGCTGCTATAGAGGTCACTATTAAAGGGACGGGCAGCTGTAGAGGTCACTGTTAAAGGGGCGGGCAGCTGTAGAGGTCACTTTTAAAGGGGCGGGCCGCTGTAGAGGTCACTGTTAAAGGGGCGGGCTGCTGTAGAGGTCACTGTTAAAGGGGCGGGCACTGTAGAGGTCACTCTCGATATCTTTTAAAGACACACACACACAAACAGTAACTGACATAAATTAAATATACCCGGGCGAAGCCGGGTCCTTCAGCTAGTATATATATATATATATATATATATATATAACTATATAACAACCGTGAGTATATACTACAGTACCTTGAAAAAGTATTCATAGCCCTTGAACTTTTCCACATTTTTTTACGTTTCACCCACAAACTTAAATGTATTTTATTGGCATATTATGTGATAGACCAACACAAAGTACCAAGAATGTGTGAAGTGTAAAGAAAATGATACATGATTTTCATAATTTTTAATAAATAAAAATCTAGAAAGTGTGGAGTGCATTTGTATTCGGCCTCCTGAGTCAATACTTTGTAGAACCACTTTTCACTACAACTGCAGCTGCAAGTGTTTTGAGGTATGTCTCTACCAGCTTTGCACATCTTGAAGTTGAAACTTTTGCCCATTATTTTAGCGCAACCTCAGTCAGATTGGATGGAGAGTGTCTGTGAAAAGCAATTTTCAAGTCTTGCCACAGACTCTCAATGGGATTTAAGCCTGGACTTTGACTGGGCCATTCTAACATATGACTATGCTTTGATCTAAATCATTCCATTTGAGCTCTGGTTGTATGTTTAGGGTCTTTATCCTGCTGGAGGGAGAACCTCATCCCCAGTCTCCCTTTTAAGATTATTATTTAATAAATATTTTGAAAATCATGTATTATATCACATCTGATATGGCAAGTAACAGACATGTAGTCAGAAATGTAGAAAAGTTCAAGGGGTATAAATAGGCACTGTACATGCATATATTGTTATGGATTTCCACATATGCATTTAAAATAATGAAATCAATAGAACAGTAAAAATCTGCAGAAAGAACTGACACACAGGTACTTAGTTGAAGTTCAATATACAATTATTTTTCCACAATGCGTGCTACAATTATATTCTGTTGTGATTTTTCCACTTGAAAAAAACTACAGAATTTCTGCTAAATGAACATAGTCAAACACCAGATTCCTCAATGAACCAAGATTATACGGGTATGTATAAAATATTCAGTCCTCCTGTGTTCCCTGGCCCAGTGACTGAACAGTGGTTTCAAGAAGATATGCAGTTTAATAGTCATCAGCAGACCATGGGCATGTCTAGCTACTTGCTCCTAGTTGACATCCTATCAATCATCTCTGCATGTATGTTGGTTGGACCAAATATTTTATGAACCTATGTCTGTCCTTCATGGAGAAATTGGGTATAGTCAAACAGCTCGACATACAGGGTACAGTAGGGGGGGAAGGGGTGACACCTCACTTCATAGAGTCTACAGGGGTGATGGTTACAAATCTCTATATACAGTGCACATGGAGTAACACATCACTATATACAGTGAAGATTATTAACTGCAATATTTATTTTACAGTTTTAATAAGTGCTAACAGAATGGCCAATTCATTTAAATTTCGTTCCTTTCCTCAGTATGGGCTATACTGGCCCATGTCAACCAAGCCATATACCTCACCACGTGAGTGGCCAAAAAAACACTTGTCATAATCTCAGAAGTGGCGCGAAAGGTTATTCTGCAAGAATGGCAATCCTACAACCAATCCCCCTCCGTTAGAATCTTTCTCCAAAAAACAATTGTGTTTCTCATGGGCTGGATCATTGCTTCTCTGCTTCTCACATTACGGAATTCATTTATGCAAACCTCCGCTCAAGAGTGAAGCAAAAAATACATACCTGCTTTCAACTTGACCCTCTAATGTGATCACCACTTTGTCTGTGACTGACATAATGGCTTGTATTTCTTATGTACTTGAAAATACAATCTGAAGTTGTATCGACGTCACTGTGAAGTTTAGTTTTTGTTTCCCTCTCCCCACTTCCTTTTCCCTACCTATACCCTCTACCCCATCCCCATATACAACTCAGATACATGATCAAGGTCAAACCTTGTCATTTTGACCTGTATTTAGCATTTTTATCTTTCTTGTATGGATATGTAATTAATGCCACTAATTCATACTGTATCTGTAACAAGCAGTGAGTGAAGCACTGGCCTGGCAGCCAGCGCTTTACCTAAAGAGCATTTACTCAGTCATGTGGTGCTGATCACACCACATGGCTATTGTTTATGTTTTGTTATTTGGAGCCATGTGGTGCTGACCACACCACATGGCTAATTGTCATTTGTTTTGAGTATGGTCGACGCCCTTGTTTGCATCACAGGTCATGTGACGCTGGCCACGTCACATGACCTAGGGACGGGCTATTTAAAGATGGCAACTGCCAGTGCAAGTTGCCTGTTATTGAAGTTCCTTTCTTTACAGTGCTGTGCGTTATTTGACTTGTGACCTTACCGTGTATCCAGACCTATTGCTTGTGACCTCGACCTCGATTCTGCTTTCTCCCTCGGCTCCTGACGTACGCTCCCAGTATGACTTTGCTTGCTGACTATTCGTATTGTGTTTGTTCGTGCCTGTGTTTGTCTTCTGTTGCTCCCATTCCCAATCCCTCACTTTTACAGAGTAGGGATTTGTCGTCCAGTTGTCCCCCTAGGACCTTTAGCCTAGGGCGATGCAAGTAGGCAGGGACAGTGGTGGGGATTAGTCAGGGCGCACCTTATCCCCGTGTTCCTGTCGTGACAGTATCAATATTTTACTTTATGTGAAATATTTTTTATTATATAAAAGAAACAGCACATCAAATAAAATCCACTTGATAATGAACTAGAAAGATTACAAGCGTGTATATTATAATACAGAATGGTATCACAAGCATAAGAAGGCATTACCGTTCTTAAGCATTTTCATCTATACAGTGCCTTGCGAAAGTATTCGGCCCCCTGGAACTTTTCAACCTTTTGCCACATTTCAGGCTTCAAACTTAAACTTAAATTTTTGGTGAAGAATCAACAACAAGTGGGTCACAATTGTGAAGTGGAACGAAATTTATTGGATCATTTAAACTTTTCTTGTAATAATAAAACTGAAAAGTGGGGCGTGCAAAATTATTCGGCCCATTTACTTTCAGTTCAGAAAACTCACTCCAGAAGTTCATTGAGGATCTCTGAATGATCCAATGTTGTCTTAAATGACTGATGAAGATAAATAGAATCCACCTGTAATCAAGTCTCCGTATAAATATACCTGCTCAGGGTTCTGTTTAAAGCACAGAGAAAACCAAGGAACACACCAGGCAGGTCCGTGATACTGTTGTGGAGAAGTTTAAGGCCGGATTTGGATACCAAAAGATTTCCCAAGCTTTAAACATCCCAAGGAACACTGTGCAAG
The DNA here is from genome assembly GCA_900303285.1 of Rhinella marina. NCBI lineage: Eukaryota > Metazoa > Chordata > Amphibia > Anura > Bufonidae > Rhinella > Rhinella marina. The sequence continues at coordinate 54,548 of ONZH01006846.1, read as the reverse complement.
CGATCATATTGAAATGGAAGGAGTATCAGACCACTGCAAATCTACCAAGACCGGGCCGTCCCTCTAAACTTTCATCTCAAACAAGGAGAAGACTGATCAGAGATGTAGCCAAGAGGCCCATGATCACTCTGGATGAACTGCAGAGATCTACAGCTGAGGTGGGAGAGTCTGTCCATAGAAAAACAATTAGTCGAACACTTTACAAATCTGGCCTTTATGGAAGAGTGGCAAGAAGAAAGACATTTCTCAAAGATATCCATAAAAAGTCTTGTTTACAGTTTGCCACAAGCCACCTGGGAGACACACCAAACATGTGGAAGAAGGTGCTCTGGTTGAAACCAAAATCAAACTTTTTGGAAACAATGCAAAACGATATGTTTGTCGTAAAAGCAACACAGCTCATCACCCTGAACACACCATCCCCACTGTCAAACATGGTGGTGGCAGCATCATGGTTTGGACCTGCTTTTCATCAGTAGGGACAGGGAAGATGGTTAAAATTGATGGGAAGATGAATGGAGCCAAATACAGGACCATTCTGGATGAAAACCTGTTGGAGTCTGCAAAAGACCTGAGACTAGGACGGAGATTTATCTTCCAATAAGACAATGATCCCAAAAATAAAGAAAAATCTACAATGGAATGGTTAAAAAAATAAACGTATCCAGGTCTTAGAATGGCCAGACCTGAATCCAATTGAGAATATGTGTAAAGAGCTAAAAACTGCTGTTCACAAACGCTCTCCATCCAACCTCAAAGAGCTCGAGCTGTTTTGCAACGAAGAATAGGCAAGAATTTCAGTCTCTAGATGTGCAAAACTAATAGAGGCATACCCCAAGCGACTTGCAGCTGTAATTGCAGCAAAAGGTGGTGCAACAAAGTATTAATGCAAGGGGGCCGAATAATTTTGCACGCCCCACTTCAGTTTTATTATTACAAAAAAAGTTTAAATGATCCAATAAATTTCGTTCCACTTCACAATTGTGACCCACTTGTTGTTGATTCTTCACCAAAAATTTAAAATGTTATATCTTTTTGTTTGAAGCCTGAAATGTGGCAAAAGGTTGAAAAGTTCCAGGGGGCCGAATACTTTCGCAAGGCACTCTATTTCACTCTAGAACTGTGATGGCTTTGCTGTTCTCAGAACTCATCAGAAAAGAATGGAGCATTCTGGGAGTCATAGTTTCACTACAGCTGAAATGCCGGAGGTTAGTCATGATTGCTCTAGAAGAATGGCTTAAAGTAATCTAGAAGTGAATAGGAGAACTCAAACTTGTCTTGTCTTGATTTAACAACAGGCCAAAACTAGGAAGACATACACAAGGGTAGAAGGGGAGGATAGAGGGAACATGGTGAAAGTGGAAGTAGTAGAGTGGTTATGCCATAGGTGTTAGCCAATCTTAACTGTGGGCAAAAGTGACAGCAGAAGCGGGTGAGGCCAATCTCTATAGTCGAAATTCAAGTCAAATTACTCAAAACCTCTATATTTTATCCAAGGGTCTCCAGACACTAACAGGTTTGGCAAGCATCTTCGTGTCCCAATGTACTAACTCTTCCAGTCCATAGATATGGGCATATTTAGAAAACCATCTGGAAAGTGGAGGGGAGGATAGTTGCTTCCAGAACAGTGCAATCACATTCTCACTGCTGCCAATTAGATTGATAGCAAAGATTTTGAGGCTGAAGAACAATGCAAATTTGAAACAAGGCATATCTCTGTGGAGTAAGGTACTTTGACTTTACCAACATCTGAAATCCCCTGACAGATCTGTTGCCAAATAATCGTGTTCGTGTTTACTACACTCCCAACAGATATGAACAAGTCTGATTCCATTTGGCATCTCCAGCACATTTGCTCTACGCTTGAATACATTTTATGCAGACGTAAAGGGGTATAGTACCATCTTGTGAGAACTTTGAATAAGTTTTCCTGCAGTAAAACACATCTCAAAATCTTCAATATAAGGGCAAATGGGTTGAGATAGCTTACTTAGAAAATGTGGTTTTAAAGGGGTTGTCCAAGTTATTTTTTTGTTCTTTATATGTTACTAACTTGTCAGGTATAACAACTTTCCCATATACTTTGTGTTTCTAAAGCTGCTGGTTTCTCAGAGTTGACTGAGCGTCACATGACCTGTGATGTCACCTTATCTCCCTGGTCTGTGATGTTTCGTGTACAAGCCTCAGAGTTCAGATAACAGTCTGTACACGAGACGTCACTGGCCACGCCCCCTTTCTTTGCTGGGCTCCTGCTATCTTCTCTCTCCCTGGATTCCTTCAGATAAAACATTAACCCCTTCAGCCAGAACACACTGAGGGCTCAAGGCTTTACAACAAATAGTAGCTGCAGCAGTGAGAGGAGACAAATGCTGGGCAAGGAGCTATAGAGGAATTGTTCAAGAACAGGTAGGGAGAATTTCCTGCGTGTATCAGCAGTGTCATTGTACAGCTGGGACTTGTAGTCCTACACAAACAACATGCTGCTGAGTATCCCAGCAGGCAGACATGTACTCACAGCACTTATATTCACTGCCTTTGCAGAGAAGGGGGCAGGGGGGAGGGGCAGAGATTGTTATTACTGCATGTAAACAAAGGCCAGAAGAGAACCAGGGAAATGAGGAAATATAGATTTTTTTTTTCTAAAACTTGCTGAACTTAGTTATATATTGCTACCCATCAGATTTACAGTGCTATATTTTTTTTTTCCATAACTTGGACAACCCCTTTAAGGTTCATTTCCCAGGCTATGAGGAATGGAATAGTAGATTCTCTAGTCAGCTCTAATAATATGTAGATTATCTAGATCTTTAATGCCATTCTTTCAAAGCACATAAGTTCACTAAGAAAGGCTGACAAGTCAGGGATGGCTTTAAGATAGGTTCTAATATGACTTAGGAGCATTAGAGAGAGAGAGAGTTCTCAAGGATGGACAGTAATTCAGATATGGTTGGAAGTGAAGCCTCTGGGCACAAGATGTTAACGCTCATGAATTCCACTTTTCCATCTCCCTCCGCAAGGTTCTAAAAATTACATCTAGTCTAATAGGACATGCCTAACCTGCAGAAGATCCAAAGGGCATAGGGTAAGGCTGTTACCAAGTTGTGATGAGTGCAATATCTTAAACGTCATAAAGGCATAGGGTTTTTCTCCCAGCTTAGGAATTGTGCATGTTCCAAGAAAAGATATGGTAGTGGGAGAGTGGACTCAATTCTCAACCTGAGTATGTAATCTATCTAGGAGATCTCAGCCAATCTAGAGTTCTGGAGCCATGAACTGCCCGGTAATACAGTGCAAAATCTAATAAGCTGTTTGTATGGAAGGCATGGTTTGCCTCACATTCACAAAAAAGACTATTCTTCGAAGATGGAAAAAAAAGGGGGGGGAGCAGGAGTTGAATTGCTAAGTCTGAAAATAATATAATACTTTAGTTAATATGATGCTTTTTACCAGAGTTCTACAGTATTTCACAAAAGTGAGTACAGCCCTCACATTTTTATAAATATTTTATTATAAGTTTTTCATGGGACAACACTGAAGATATGACACTTTGATACAATATAAAGTAGTCAGTGTTCAGCTTGTATAACAGTGTAAATTTGGTGTGCCCTCAAAATAACTCAACACACAGCCATGTCCAAACCGCTGGCTACAAATGTGAGTAGATAAATAAATAAAATATTTACAAAAATGTGAGGAGTGTACTCACTTTTGTGAGATACTGTATGTCCAAGCCAGGAAGTGAAGGGCATGTCCCAAGAGTCTATCTAGTACACTTTTAATAGATGAGGGCAGGTTTTGATAATTTTTTGTATGTAAGTCACTAGGATTAGATGTAATGTTTATCCCCAGAAATTGAGCCCATATGTATGTGGTAGATGGTTTTAAGGAATTCTTAAAGTGTGGGTCTAAAGTAATATTGAGGAGGGGCGTGGCTAGGTAGCCGAGGAAGATGGCATTATAACTCCTGAGTCTTCACTGCAGCGACGATTACCAGCAACGCATGATAAAGCGAGCCCTCTCACCCTTCTCTCACTCCTGCACTTTGCAAACATATGCCCATGATGCTGAGAGGGAAAAGAAGCCACAAAGCACAGGGAAAGTTGGACTTCTTCTTCCAACAGGAGCATAACAAAGATGGCGCTGAAACCAATGCACGCATCTCTCCTTTCACCACCAGACCGACGCAGACTCATCAGCGGGACCCCGGATCTCTGCCTACATCACCGGGCAACACTCTACAAACAGCTACGGCTTCTCCGCACCCCTCCCTGGCGTCTTTGTCAAAAACGAAGTATGATCCACTGGCGGGGACAGACTTGGGCCTGCCTGCCTCCCAGTCTCAGACGCCCTCTCTCCCGTCGACTCCGACAGCCAGCCCGGCAAAGCAGAGGTCATGCCACCGAGACTCCCCTAATGCAGCATACTGGTGGAATCCCGGCACAAATTCCAAACCTCGGAGCAGCCAGCATCAGGTACGTAACTTACTGAAAGAAATGCTGATGGCGTTTAGCACCTCCATGACTGCCAATTTGATGCAACTTACAGTTTATCCCCTATCCAATCCACTGTGAAGAAATTAGATGGTAAAATGAGACATGTGGAATCTAAAATGGGGGATTCTGCCTCTTCACACAATCACCTGATCGATGCTCACAATGCCCAAACAGATGATGTGGAATATTTAAGGTCCAAACTGGTGGACTTAGAGGACAAACCCAGACGGAATAATATAAAGTTCTGTGGAATTTTTGAAGATATACAACCTTCAGAACTACAAAAATACATTGTGGACATTATGTCTATGCTTTTACCAGATTGCTCTGCACAGGACTTTACCGTAGATAGAGCTCACAGTGTAGCAAAACCTAAACACCTGCCAGAGAGGGCTCTGAGAGATGTCTTGGCAAGAATACACTTCCATATTAAAGAGGCCACTTTGGCAGCTGCAGGAAAACTTGGGAACCTACCATCCCCATATCAATATGGACTTTCCTATGTTATGTTCAATGTTTCTAATTTTCCATCGTGCAGAGATGTCTACTATGGCTGGTTGCTGACTCACGGGATTCTCGGGCTATCTACATCATAAAGCTCCAAGGTTTTTATATCATGGTGATTAAACTTAGCTCTTTAAATGTTAAGGGCCTGAACAGCCCTTACAAGAGGAGTGTAGCATGGAAGGAGGCCTTAGCACTCCAATGTGATGTGTTCTGCACCCAGGAAACACACCTGCTTCCACCAGACACTAACTGGATGAAACACGCATGTTTCCCTACAATTATACATGCGCCATATAGTAAAATGAAAAGGGGAGTGATGCTTGCCATTAAAAATACTATTGCCTTCACCCCAGTCAACTCCCAGATAGCAAATGGCCGCTACTTTTCCAATGTGGTTATTTCAATAATGTCCTCTATACACTAGTAGTGGTATATTCTCAAAACAAACGCCCTCTTAGATTTCTAAACCGTCTCATGCTGAAAGTTTCAAAACTTAAGTGGTGATCATAAGCATTGTAGACTATATAAACCGACACGCTCTCCCTGCAGTCCTTGTTACATTCGACTGAGTCAATTGGTCGTTCGCCTTCTCGGTGCTCTGTAAGTTCGGATTTCCAGAACCATTAATGACCGCAGTAGTGGCCTTCTACACGAAACCTTCGGCTTGGGTGCTAACGAATGGGATATTATCAGATACCTTTCATATCACCAGTAACACGAGACAGGGTTGCCCATTATCCCCACTCATCTTCATATTATCATTGGAGCCGTAGGCTGAAGCAATTAGACAATCTACTAGTCTAACAGGAATTGATATAGGCAATAGACAGCACTGTATATCACTATATGCGGATTATATTATACTTAGCTTATCTAACCCCACTACATCTCTGGTTACAGTCATGTCATTAATACATGACTATGGATCGCTTTCATATTATAAAGTGAATGAGGGAAAATCACAAGCTCTACCTTTTCATATCACTGCTGACACCCTACACTGTCTAAAGGAAACATTTCAATGTGATTGGCAATCCTAACAACTTACATACTTAGGGATCCAAGTTACAACCTCATTTAATTCCCTATACAAAACCAACCCACCAAGGCAGAATTATCTTGGGTGGGTCACATTGCAGATTTCCAACAACACTTAACATAGTAACATAGTTTATAAGGCCGAAAAAAGACATCTGTCCATCTAGTTCGGCCCGTTATCCTACAAGTTGATCCAGAGGAAGGCAAAAAAACCCTGTGAGGTAGAAGCCAATTTTCCCCACTTTAGGGGAAAAAATTCCTTCCCGACTCCAATCAGGCAATCAGAATAACTCCCTGGATCAACGACCCATCTCTAGTAGCTATAACCTGTAATATTATTACACTCCAGAAATACATCCAGGCCCCTCTTGAACTCTCACTGCTCTTACCGTAAAGAATCCTCTTCTATATTTGTGTACAAACCTTCTTTCCTCCAGACGCAGAGGATGTCCCCTAGTCACAGTCCTGGGGATGAATAGATCATGGGAGAGATCTCTGTACTGACCCCTGATATATTTATACATAGTTATTAGATCTCCCCTCAGTCGTCTTTTTTCTAAAGTAAATAACCCTAATTTTGATAATATTTCTGGGTACTGTAGTCCACCCATTCCAGTTATTATTTTAGTTGCTCTCTTCTGAACCCTCTCCAGCTCTGCTATGTCTGCCTTGCTCACAGGAGCTGAGAACTGTACACAGTACTCCATGTGGGGTCTGACTAGTGATTTGTAAAGTGGCAGGACTATGTTCTTATCACGGGCATCTATGCTCCTTTTGATGCAAACCATTATCTGATTGGCCTTGGCAGCAGCTGTCTGACACTGGTTTCTGCAGTTTAGTTTGCTGTTCACTAAAATTCCTAGGTCCTTTTCCATGTCAGTGTTACCCAGTGTTTTACCATTTAGTTTGTACTGGTGACTTGCATTATTCCTTCCTATGTGCATAACTTTCATTTGTCAGTGTTAAACCTCATCTGCCACTGCTCTGCCCAAGCCTCCAATCTATCCAGACCCATCTGTAGCAGTGTACTGTCCTCTTCTGTGTTAATTGCTTTACACAGTTTAGTGTCATCTGTAAAAATGTATATTTTACTGTGCAAGCCTTTTACAAGATCATTAATAAATATATTGAGAAGAATAGGGCCCAATACTGACCCCTGTGGTGCCCCACTAGTGACAGTGACCCAATCTGAGTGTGTACCATTAATTACCACCCTATGTTTTCTATCACTTAGCCAGTTACTTACCCACATACAGACATTTTCTCCCAGGCAAAGCATTCTCATTTTATATACTAACCTTTTACGCGGACCCTTTTTGAATATTGGCACCACATTTGCTATGTGCCAATTTTGTGGAACACCCCCTGTCAGCATAGAGTCCTTAAATATCAGAAATAAGGGTCTGGCTATGACATTACTTAATTCTCTTAGGATACGGGGGTGTATGCCATCTGGTCCTGGCGATTTGTCTATTTTAATCTTTTTAAGACGCCGCTGTACTTCTTCCTGGGTCAGACAGGGCACTTTTATATTCTGCATTTCATCTGACAGTTTATTTTTCTCAGTGAATACAGTGGAGAAAAAAATATTTAGTAGCTTTGCTTTCGCCTCATCACTCTCTGAAACTCCCCCCTCATTACTGTAAGGGGCCAACAACTTCAGGTTTATACTTTTTACTATTTATATAACTGAAGAACATTTTAGGGTTAGTTTTACTCTCTTTGGCAATTAATCTCTCGGTCTCTAGTTTGGCTGCTTTTATTTTTCTAGCATTGGGTATATTGAGCTGTCTCTCCTTCCTTCACAAAGCCTGAGAGGAATTCTAATAGCCTCTTTTTTCAACCCAAAATCTACCCAACACAATAGCTGCATCCATCACTTCTTGGAAGAAATTCCCCTCAAACAGTTCATCCACTCAACTTTCTCTCTTGCCTTTTACTCCCATTCAAACCTTGGAGTACCTCCTTCCTAGCACCTCTTTGGAGGCGTAGTATCTCAAAGGCATTCATATCATGTCTGACCTTTTTTCCAACGACACTTTACATCCCTTCTCCATTCAACATGACACATACCAAATCCAACATAAAAACTTCTATCAGTACCTCTGTATCTCATACAGTTAGACAAACCATTATTAGTTAAAGCTTTTAGACCCCTCTTTGAATTGTGGCCATCAACACAAAGTCAGTCAACTGGTATTAGGCCTCCATACTCCATGCTAAACTCAAAGGAGTCTTTCACTAAAACACTAAAAATTTCTAACATTGGACAATGAGCTTGGCAAGGAAACATCCAACACCCAATGGAAGAAGGCAATGAAATTTGCAGTTACCCATTTAAGATGTGCCTCTCACTACGAAGCATATATGAAAACAGTATTGAGCTGGTACTACACACCCAGGTGTCTTAACAGTATTTACACTTGGACCTTCCATCTTTGTTGGAGACAATGTGGTGGGAATGGAATGTTTTTACATATTCTGTGGTCCTGCCCTCATTTAGACGCTCTCTGGTCTCAGGTCTTTGGGTTTGTCTCTATGGTGGCTGGGAAAGTGATCCTGACTGACCCATCACTTGCTCTATTATTTATTAATCTCATAAACATCCCACTGTCTGCATGTACCATTACAGCACATATGTTCCTAGCCACTAAAACTGCTATAACTAGAATGTGTAAGAGCTTGGAAATCCCAACATTTAATGTTATCCGCTGCTCAGTGCGCTCTACAGCTTCCTTAGAATGAATGTTAGCCTTTAAGGATCATAATATGAAGCAATTTGATAGGGATTGGGCTCTGAGGGGAGCAGTGGACCTAGCCACCAACATAATTAGCTGACCTGAGACACTTAAACTCTATACCTAACAGAAAATATATGTTATGCAATGCCAAATAATTGTATAGTATTTGAACATCTGCTTTATTGCTTATACCTGAACATCTAACATTGTCATAGTCATTGTCATTAACATAATCTGTCATCAAGTGCAGTCTACCTCTGTATAAGGTACTGTTCACATTTATGTTTTTTATACTATTGTTTTATTTGATAAAACCTCTGAAAACTCAATAAAAACTTATTGAAATTAAAGTAATATTGAGAACCTCAGATTTGTCTACGTTTACTTTAAAATTGGGCCATTTTCGAAAAAGTTCAAATAACTCTTCAATAGCCAGAAAGGCCATCAATGGGTTAGCAATGATAATTATTAAATCATCAGCAAAAACTAATAACTGATGTGTTTGTGGTTTGATGCAGATCCCTTCTAATCTGTCATCCTCCCACAACGTCTGAAAAAAGGGCTCCACTGACAAAATAAAAAGTATTGGGGGAAAATGACTTTTCTTTACAATTTAAATAAAATTTAAATCCAGGACTGCTGATGTGAAATGGCCGTAGGCAGGCGTGTGTGTATGAAGTTATACCCGTTATATGTACCCCCTGTGCATTGAATAAAAGAATGTGAATTTGTTCCAAGGCAAATGTTGTGCTGTTTCTTGCTAACTTGGATGTTTTGCAGTATCTTCTATTGAGCACCGAGCACCCATGGATACTTTAGAACCACAAGTCTCAGGATATCTATTGCGGTGAACGTTAGGGACGGCTATAAGTCTTTTTACTGGACTGTTCTGGAAAACCGTTGGAGTATTGCTGAGGCCAATGGACATTACCAGTTATTGGCTGTATGATGGCTGTAGCGAGAATTAACAGCAGTTTACCACTCATCTCCTTCACAGATCCAGATCAACTTTTAAGCCCTACGTAGTTCTCATTTGGACAAGGTCTTGGCACCATGGAGCCTGTTGAGAAGATCTTGGATCAGCAGCAGCAGGTATTTATTCTTCTCAGTTATTTTATTTAAGCCGTTATTTTATTTAAGACCCATCTTTCTTCTTAACAAAAAACAAAGTGTCTCCAGCTGTAGATGAAGACGTGTGAAAACAGTCCAGGTTATCTTTTGTAGTCTATTGCTTGTGTTTTAGGTGGAAAAAGAAGATAAATACTGTACAACCACGTGGAGGTGTTGTCGAATCAAGTTTATTGGGCAGTGACAGGATGAGGAGTGGGAGCCACCTTGTCGGTCGGTAGATAGGCCCGACATATTTATGATCATCTATATGCGCCAAGAGCTTCCACTTTATCTACTAGTCTACATAGCAGTAATGCTTTTTTACCTTTTCACATGTTCACCTTATATGTCATGGTGCCTATCAAGTACTGCTACCATTTTCTGTTTAGTATTTAATTAGCCAGTAGGTAGCTTGCACTTGACTCTCAGCTGTAGGAGGTGCTGTTCTTTCTTTGAGTAATTTTGTATATATAGAGGAGAACTGGCTCCCTCTGCGAACTTAGCACTCCTGTTCACACTGGTGCAGCTTCTGATCAGGTACTGTAACATGCTGGTGTTCCCTTGATACAGGCCTGCTGGTTTGTGTAGGATGCAGGTCAGTGTTAGTGTAGGACCCATCTGATTGGAAGCCACCTTGTCGGTCGGTGGATGGGCCCGACATATTTATGATCATCTATATGCGCCAAGAGCTTCCACTTTATCTACTAGTCTACATAGCAGTAATGCTTTTTTACCTTTTCACATGTTCACCTTATATGTCATGGTGCCTATCAAGTGCTGCTACCATTTTCTGTTTAGTAGATAGATAGATAGCTATACCACCACACACACTGCATGTATTATACAGTATAATAGATACTGTAGGTACAGATATACAGATATATTGTATATCCAGCAGTGTACTGATATGTGGGTACAAGGTATAATAGATACAGTAGCTACAGATGTGTTATATATACAGCTGTGCACTGATGTGAGTGGTACAAGTTATAATAGATACAGTGAGTACAGGTAGTATATACAGCAGTGTACTGATATGTGAGGTATGAGGTGTAATGTATACCTCGTACATACCTCACATATCAGTGTATGTATATATAGTATATACACTGTTGTATATACTATATATCTGTACACCAGACTGCCCAAGTGTCCCTTTTTTGGAGGGACAGTCCCTATTTTGGACCCAAGTCCCTTTGTCCCTCTTTTCTCCTTAGATGTCCCTCTTTTTGATCTGAGGCATAGATATGCATTGTTTGCATTCACAATATTGATCCAGAAAGTGTGTGTCTGGTTCCTCTCTCTATATTAGACACAACCTTGCATATTGTTTTATTATTTGATGTAATTTGGATTTTGAAAATGTCTATATTTAGATCATTTTTAATATTATGTGCTATGAAAACTATTAAAGTGTATACATACACAGGAAAAACGGACCTTCACACAATGAACCACAGGTGTCCCTCTTTGACTGTCCAAAAAGTTGGGAGGAATGCTGTACAACCTGCATCTATTACACCTCTTACAATCTGACAGTCAGCAACATGTGACCTGTGACGTCATAACTTCTTTTACCCAATCTATTCTACCTTCTACCAGAAGACTCTCTCCCTCCAACTCCAGCCTCACTGCTCCTGTTCTGCAAGTCCCAAACAGTGGTGAGACATTTAAAGCGTAACTGCCGTTTCACTACCAAAAATGAAATTGCTAACATATGTGATGCTGAAGGGCAGATATTCATGAAGCTGTATTTTTTAGTTCATTTTACCTTTCTGATGTCTGTATTAAGCCCTTCACAACCATATTTCTCTGTGCCTCTATTTCAGCATCTTCCTAAAATGGTCACTGCTGCTCTTCCTGTGGTGATGTGATGTTTGCCCTGTCCTTGAGGCCATTGTGTATTTCCCTCATTTCCCATAAGCCTTTGCTCTCCTCACATGAACTAGCAGGACCAATCAGAATGCAGATAACTTCCTCACTATCCCAGAGCACTGTGTATTCTCTCACATACAGCTAAGAGACAAGCTCTGCATTACATGAAATCAGTAAGCATTTGTATTAACCTCTTAATAGTCATTTGTCCCTCATTATCTTCCACACTGACAAGGAGGGGGGGTGGCTGCTTTAGCTGCTCATATCTCTGGTTTGGTACCAGCTAGAAATATGAGCTTTGTATTGTGTTAAAGCTGACATTTCTTTAGGATAATACCAAAAATGACATAAATCTGTTCAGTACAAGGGGAGATATCACTCATAGAATTCAGGATGAATCTGAAAATGAAAGTATAAGCAGATTTTACTCACAATTATTCCCGACTTGATTTCTAACAGTGATTTCTCCTTTGTTGCATGGACCAGAGCTCTCATTTTAATTAAAGCCTGGACTGTCCTCTTTCAAACAAGCCAAGTTGCATGTTTCTAGCTGGTATCATTCAGGAGATATCAGCCTATAAAGCAGCCCTCCCCCTCGACTTTCTGCCTCAGCTCAGCTCCAGGCACTCAGGGCTGAGCTCCTCCCCCCAGTGCTGACCCTTCTTCTGTTATAAGACGGGCTGCACATGGCAACAGCTTGAGAAGAGAGCAGTTGAATTGGAAAGTAGCATGCATCTGTGGGGGTTAATATCAGGTAAAACTGAGAATGATCAAATTTTAAAGCACAAAAGCACTTATGCAGCAGGGTGTACTATACCATTAGGGGATAAAAAATGAAACGGCAGTTACACTTTAAATAGGGACAATGCTGCTCCCAGTAGATGAGGGGTTGTCAGAGGACAGTAATGCTGGGTATTTTGTACTACATGGTGGTATTTACTTGGCACTGTTGGGGAGATATTTTGGCAACGCACGCTGGTATCAAATGCTGCTCAGAAGTATTTTGAGCTTTATCATAGTATGTGTTGTTGTTGGGGAGGGTAACATGTCACTGACCATGTGAGTAGGCATTTTTGTGTTCCACTTTTATTTTTTTTCCTGTATTGATGCTTTACATAGGGGCATGAAGAAGTAGAACAAAATTCACCTCCTCAGTGTGCACTGTGCACCATTATTTTTATGCAATATCATGTGTGGCTGGTGGGGTTTGTCTGCTGGGGCTGTTTTGTAATGCCAGCCCTATTGGCACACTATATAGCACACAGCAGCAAGCACAGTTCATGGAGCAAGGGTATGGGCCAGGAATAGGTAGTGGGAGGAGCTACAAATGGGGTATGGGGGACAAATTTAGATTCTTGCTATAGAGCCCAGTGATTTCAATGTAAGCCCCTGCCCCCTGAGAAGCCAGCCTGAAATAAATCTAGCAAAACAATTAGTGCAATGAATAGGGAGATCTCTGTTGAAATATAGGGCTGGTTCTAGCTTTATTACAAAGAGATTGTTATGTACTATTTGATGTCTGTTTTTATTTTTTATATCGCTAGGATGTCTTCAGTGTCAGATAGATGAGGGTGCCACCTCTGAGACCAGCTCCTGTCTCCAGAATGAGCTGCTTGAAGTGAAGTAGAGCACAATGCCCATCCCCCATTCACCGCTAAAGGAGTTCTGAAAATACATGAGTGCTGGCTCTGCTATTTACGGTAGTCCCATAGCGCTGAATGGAGAAGTGGACGTGCATGTATGGTGCACTTTCCTTTACTTCGGAGGACCCAATATAGAGATAGCTAAGTACCCTCACCGGGCTATTTTCGGAACTCGCATAAAATAGAGAGCACGTTGTGCATGTGCCATGTGCTCAACTTTCCACATTCAGGAGATAGAAGTGGATCCCAGAGGTGGGACCTGCACCTATCTGACATTGATGGCATGTCTTAGTGATATGCCATCAATATCTGAGATGGGACAACCCCCTTTAAGAGGATGGAAAATGCCCACTATAGTCTAAGAAGTTCCAAATACAGATGCATCAGTAAGTTATCCAATCATCAGGACTGCATCTGTATTTCAAAGAGACGATCCAAACCATCAGTATTACATACAATATCTGTACTATGAGTGCAATATTGATGACATACTAGTGCAAATAATTTTCAATACTACCAATTACTAATATGGTATTACATACCTTTAACTGCTGAAATCGATAATCCAGAGCTCGGGCAAGCTCTAATAGTATAGCACATGGTACAGCTGAATCTGTAGCCCCGATAAATACTTCACCATCCCACTGGGGACTAAAGTATTTTGAATCATAATGACAGGCAAGGACCAAGTGACGCAGAGCAGATGGATTTAGAGTGGCAATAACATTTGAGAATGCCACATATCCAAAAGGAGTTTGACTTTTAAATGTGTCTTCTTCTATAATCCACCCAGCTTGAAGCCTCTGCAATCGCTGTTTAATGTGCTATTGATGGAACAGCAAAAATACAACATTAATTCAGTAATTTAATTCATAAGAAAAGATAACAGACAGTTAAAACTATACTTAATACCAGCTTACTATGCTGTTCAGTTGGGTCTGCCATTTGTAACAAATTTATTCTACCTACTAAAATCAGCAGTACAAGCACAATATGCAATACATAGCTCATATTTATTGGTAATGATAAATGTAAAAAAATATAATTAATTAATTTTTTTTTTTTTAAATGGAACCGATTCATGCTAAAAATCATTCACAACACAATTGAGAAAATATATCTTGAATATCCAATAAATGGAATAATATGACTACACTTACCGGTAAATGTATGCAGAAAAAGGAATGAGAGATTGAGGGGCTACTGCTGATTTTTGGAGATAGAATAAAGATAGATGTATTTAACAATGTATCATCATGAATCCAAACAAGCTATTATTGTATATTTACTTTTTAACATAATTTTATGTTGCATTCACATAGCTGCATTTTGCGTGAGAGACATATATTCTGATTTTGCATGACAGGAACCTAACTTATCTTTTTCACTAAATACCACTGATACTTGGAGCTGCCTTACAGTGTGAAAACAATATTAAGACCTATGCATATAGCCTATTAGAGGAAATTTATCACCAGAAAATTACATATTATTTAAACAGGCTGTTATTTCAAATAAGTTTTTAATTTTGGTGCTATACTATCCTCATAACATTACCAAGCACAGCCGCTATACAATGTACGGCACTGTGCTTCGTAAGCTGCAAGAAAGGAGTGCCAGTGCCTTCTCCGACAGCTGATCCCGGGTGTCGGACCCCCACCGGTCAGATACTGATGACTGATGATATCTCAAAATCTCAGAAAATCCCATAATAAACCAAGCACAGGTTGTGTCAGAAATTGCAGATCAGTTCCACTGAAGTGAATGGGACTGAGCTGTAATAATGCACATGACCTATTGACAGGTGTGACATTGTTTTCAGAGGAAAGCAGCCATGTTTTTCTAAACCTGGACAATCCCTTTAAGAGGTATGTATACTTTTATTAACACGTTGGCACAGAGAGGATACTCCCTTTAAGGCTGGATTCACACATGTGGTTCATGGCATTTTTCATGTATGGCCATGTTACATTAAAGTTTATGGTGAAATAAAAACATGCTACACACAAAGGCCCTGATTTATTAAGTTTTTACTCCAGGAGTCTAGCTTCAAAGAGTCACAATTTTGCGACATTTTGCATTTTTACACCACTCACTACAGTTTTGAAATATGGGTGGAAAATGGGTGTGGTTAGCTATGTTAATGAGGTTCTCTCCAGATTTATCATTTAGGCTTTTTTAAAAAGTTGCAAAAGAAAGGCCCTCACTTCAGTAGAGTACAGTAGGAAAACTGGAATAGCTTTTCTAGACAAAAGTGTTAGGTTTAAGGATAAGACAAATTTATCAAGTAACATGAGACATTTGATAAACGGGGCATAAAGTAGTCAAAGCAGGCTCAAGCTAAATATTTTCCTATGAATAATTTCTCCCCAAAGGGTTTGTGCTATTTTGGGGGTCTGTGGCATTTTTTTTTTCAAAATGCAGCATGCTCTGGGTATGGAGTTTTTTTCTTCAATTTTTTTTTTATATGGAGCTTTTTGAGCCAAAGTCAGATATGGTTCCTACAGAAAGGAAAAAAATCTTCTTCTGTTACTTTGTATTTCTTTTGAATCCACTTTCAGCTGCATGAAAAACTGCAATGCTGTTTAAAAAAAATGCTGATGCCAGATGTTAACTGTAAGGCATTAGGGAAATGGTAAATGCACAGTGTGTAGACATAGTATTTTCTTCAGGCATTTTTTACAGAGGCTTCTCTATAGGAAAAATGCCATGGCAAAAATGTCTGCATAAAAAGGCAGGGAAGTTTTTATTTAATAAGCCCCACAAAACTGACACAAAAAGTGTCTTTTTAATTGCACTGAAAGGGCGTTTGTCACTGTTGAAACAGGTACAATGCTTTTATGGATATCTCAGCTGAATGTGATATTACCTTAACCCCTTAAACCCCGGGCCTGTTTTCATCTTTCTGCCCAGGTCATTTTTTGCAAATCTGACATGTGTCACTTATGTGGTAATAACTTTGGAACGCTTTTACTTATCCAAGCCATTCTGAGAATGTTTTCTCGTCACATATTCTGCTTCACGACAGTAGTAAATTTGTGGCAAAATATTTCATTTTTATTTATTAAAAAAATACCAAATTTACCAAAAATTTGGAAAAATTTCCAAATTTCAGTTTCTCTACTTTCAAAATATATAGTAATACCTCCAAAAATAGTTATTATTTTACATTCCCCATATGTCTTCTTTATGTTGGCATCATTTTATAAATGTAATTTTACTTTTATGGGACGTTAGAAGGCTTAGAAGTTTAGAAGCCATTTTTCAAATTTTCAACAAAATTTCCAAAACCATTTTTTTAAGCACCAATTCAGATATAAAGTGATTTTGAGGGGCTTACGTAATGGAAACCACCCATAAATGACCCCATTTTAGAAACTACACCCCTCAAATTATAAAAAACTGCTGTTACAAACTTTGTTAACCCTTGAGGTGTTCCACAAGAATTAATGGAAAATGGAGGTGAAATTTCAAAATTTCCCTTTTTTGGTAGATTATTCATGTTATTAATTTTTTTCTTGCAAAACAGCAAGGGTTAACAGCAAATTAAACCTAAATATACATTACTCTGATTCTGCAGTTTACAGAAATACCCCATATGTGGTGGCAAACGTCTCTATGGGTTTGTGGCAGTGGTCAGAAGGAAAGGAGCGCCATACGGATTTTGGAGGCAGATTTTGCTAGAATGGTTTTTAGACACCATTTTGTAATTGAGAGACCATGACGTACCCCTACAGTGGAAACCCTCAAAAAGTGACCCCATTTTGGAAACTACACCCTTCAAAGAATATATTAAGGGGGGTACTAGCCACTTTGACCCCCTAAGCGTTTTACGGAATTTGGAAACACTTGGCTGTGAAAATGAAAAGTTTCATTTCTTCCAATAAAATGTTGCTTTAGCCCCAAATTTTTCATTTTCACAAGGGGTAACAGGAGAAAAGCACCTCATAATTTGTTCCCCATTTTCTCCTGAATACGGCAACACCCATATGTAGTGGTAAACTGCTGTGGGGGCACATGGCAGGACTCAGAACAGAAGAAGCGCCATATGGATTTTTCAGCACAGATTTTGATGGATTGGTTTGCGGGAGCCATTGATTTTTATTTTTTTGAGTTATTGTCTTATGTGGGGGCTCATTTTTTGCGGGACGAGGTGACGTTTTCATTGGTACTATTTTGGGGTACATAAGACTTTTTGATCGCCTGCTATTACACTTTTTGTGAGACAAGGTGAAATAAAATGGCTGTTATGGCATAGTTTTTTTTAAAATTTTTTACAGCATTCACCTGGGGGGCCATCTCATGTAATATTTTTATAGAGCAGGTTGTTACGGACGTGGTGATACCAAATATGTCTAACTTTTTTATTTTTGGAAAGTTTTACACAGATTTATTTTTGAACAGAATAAAATCTTTATTTTGTGTTGCCATTTTCAGAGAGCCATATTTTTTTTATTTTTCGGGTGATTGTCTCAGGTAGGGTATTATTTTTGCGGGACAAAAAGACGGTTTGATTGGTACCATTTTGGGTTAAATACGCCTTTTTGATCGCCTGCTATTACACTTTTTGTGAGGGAAGAGGGAAAAAATGGCTATTTTGGCATAGTTTTTTTAACAATTTTTTTACAGCATTCGCCTGGGGGGCCATCTCATGTAATATTTTTATAGAGCAGGTTGTTACGGACGTGGCGATACCAAATATGTCTAACTTTTTTATTTTTGGAAAATTTTACACATTAGATTTATTTTTGAACAGAATAAAATCTTTATTTTGTGTTGCCATTATCAGAGAGCCATATTTTTTTTATTTTTCGGGCGATTGTCTCAGGTACGGTATCATTTTTGCGGGACGAGATGACGATTTTATTAGTACCATTTTGGGGTAAATACGCCTTTTTGATCGCGTAGTATTACACTTTTTGTGGGGGAAGGTGACCAAAAAATGGCTGTTTTGGCACTGTTTTTATTTTTTACTGTGTTCACCTGGCGGGATGGATTATGTGATATTTTTATAGAGCCGGTCGATACGGACGTGGCGATACCTAATATGCCTACTTTTTCTTTTTTTTTTTTCTTTTTTTCACTTTTTTTTTAACTTTTGGGGGTCTGATCCCCTGCACAATGCATTACAATACTGTTGTATTGTAATGCATTGGCTGTAAGTGTATTATTGTGTTTTCACTGATGCTGGCGCATTCCCCAGGGGTCCGACACCTGGGCACAGCCGGACCCCAGCCGCTGATCGGGCGGGCGCAGCTCCTGCACCCGCCCGATCAGCGCGCCGTACATGTACGGCGCTGGGCGGCAACTCACGTCCCGCTGACGCTGGTCGGGAAGGGGTTAATCAAAATGAGGTCGTTATTATGGGGGACTTCAACTACCCAGATATAGACTGGGAAACTGAAACCTCTACATCTCATAAAGGAAACAGGTTCTTGGCAGTAACTAAAGACAATTACCTTTCCCAACTGGTTCATGACCTGACTAGAGGGATGGCCATACTGGATATAGTATTAACCAATAGACCTGACAGAACAACAGATGCACAGGTTGGGAGACACCTGGGAAATAGTGATCATAATATTCAAATTGTTATCCAATAGAGTTTCTTCAGGGAGGAACAAAAATACTAAACTTCCAAAAAGCAAAATTTAGCCAACTAAGAGAGGCCATAGGCCTAACTAACTGGGACAAAGTCCTCAAAAATAAAAATACAGCTACAAAATGGGATATTTTTAAAAGCATCCTAATATCTAATTGTGAGAGGTACATACCTTATGGGAATAAAAGGTTAAGGAGCAAGAAAAAACCAATGTGGATAAATAGAACCGTAAAGAAAGCAATAAATGAAAAAAAGAAAGCATTTAAATCACTAAAACAGGAGGTGAGCAAAGAAGCATTGAAAAACTATAAGGAAAAAACTAGAATATGTAAAAGACAAATAAAAGCAGCCAAACTGGCCGGTAAGTTTAACATCTGTTGTGGGTAAACTGTTTGAAGGTTTTCTAAGAGATGCTGTCTTGGAGTACCTCAATGAAAATAAGAAAATAACTCCATATCAGCATGGCTTCATGAGGGATCGGTCATGTCAAACTATTTTAATCAGTTTCACACGCTCAAATTGGGTCACTGTCACTATTGGGGTACCACAGGGGTCAGTATTGGGCCCTATTCTCTTCAATATATTTATTAATGATCTTGTAGAAGGCTTGCACAGTAAAATATCAATTTTAGCAGATGACACTAAACTGTGTTTAGAAGAGAACAGTATGCTGCTACAGATGGATCTGGATAGATTGGAGGCTTGGGCAGAGAAGTGGCAGATGAGGTTTAACACTGACAAATGTAAGGTTATGCACATAGGAAGGTATAATGCAAGTCACCAGTACATATTAAATGGTAAAACACTGGGTAATACTGACATGGAAAAGGACCTAGGAATTTTAGTGAACAGCAAACTAAGCTGTAGAAACTAGTGTCAGACAGCTGCTGCCAAGGCGAATAAGATAATGGGTTGCATCAAAAGAGGCATAGATGCCGTGATGAGAACATAGTCCTGACACTTTACAAATCACTAGTCAGACCACACATGGAGTATTGTGTACAGTTCTGGGCTCCTGTGAACAAGACAGACATAGCAGAGCTGAAGAGAGGGTTCCGAGGAGGGCAACTAAAGTAATAACTGGAATGGGTGGACTACAGTACCCAGAAAGATGATCAAAATTAGGGTTATTCACTTTAGAAAAAAGACAACTGATGGGGAGATTTAATAACTATGTATAAATATATCAGGGGTCAATACAGAGATCTCTCCCATGATCTATTTATCCCCAGGACTGTGACTGTGATGAGGGGATATCCTCTGCGTCTGGAGGAAAGAAGGTTTGTACACAAACATAGAAAAGGATTCTTTACGGTAAGAGCAGTAAAACTATGGAACTCTCTGCCTGAGGAGGTGGTGATGGTGAGTTAATTAAAAGTGTTCAAGAGGGGCCTGGATGTATTTCTAGAGTGTAATAATATTATAGGTTATAGTTACTAGAGAGGGGTCATTGATCCAGGGAGTTATTCTGACTGCTTGATTGGAGTCGGGAAGGAATTTTTTTCCCCTGAAGTGGGGAAAATTGACTTTTCCCTCATAGGGGTTTTTTGCCTTCCTCTGGATCAACTTGTAGGATAACAGGCCGAACTGGATGGAAAGATGTCTTTTTTCGGCCTTATAAACGATGTTACTATGTTACTATGCTGTAGGTCAGCTTTAAAGAGGCAGGGCACTGTGGATGACACTGTTAAGGGAGTGGAGTAGGGTGACCAACCTCAAAAGACTGACTTTTAAACCCCGCCCCTGGCTCCAGTTAGGCTACACCCCGACCTAGTTAGGCCACATCCCATCCCACTTCGCAGGCTGCAGAGATTTAAAAAATTAAGGTAAAATCAACCTCAGGTTAGCTGCAGAGGTTGGAGGGAGGGTGACTTTCTCCCTGCAGATCACCTTCAGACAGCACAGTGCTGCTGTATGAGCGTGAGCTGTTTAAAAGGACATCCTCGTGTCCGTCCAAGCCCTGCGCAGGATGCAGGACAAGGAGTCTGAAAGCCAGACTGTCCAGCCTAAAACTTGACCTCTGGCCACTCTAGAGCGGGTTATTGTGGCAATTCTGTTAAGGAGATGGGGTACTGTGGAGGTCACTTAAAAATGGGCAGTCGCTGTGAGGTTACTGTTAAAGAGGCGGGCGCTATGGAGGTCACTGTTAAGAGGGAAGGGCACTGTGGAGGTCATTGTTAAGGGGTTGGGCGCTGTGGAGATCACTGTTAAAAGGGCGGGATGCTGTGGAGGTCACTGTTAAAAGGACGGGCACTGTGGAGGTTACTGTTTAGTCGCTGTGGGGGTCAATGTTAAAGGAACGTGATGCTGTGGCAGTCACTTTTAAAGGGGTGGGTGCTGTGGAGGTCTTTGTTAAGGGGGCAGGGAATGGTGGAGGTCACTGTTAAGGGGATGGTCTGCTATGGAGGTCAGTGGTAAGGGGACGGGTGCTGTATAGGTCACTGTTAAGGGGGTGGGGTGTTGTGGAGGTCACATTTTAAGTTAACGGAACTCTGTGGGGGTCACTGTTAAGGGAATAGGTTATTGCGGAAATCACTGTTAAGGAGGTAGGGTACTGTGGAGATCACTGTTATAGGGACGGGTGCTGTGGAGGTTACTGTCAAGGAGGCGGGGGATTGTGGAGTTCACTATTAAAGGTGCGGCTGCTGTGGAAGTCATTATTAAAGGGGCAGGTGCTGTGGATGTTACTGTTAAGGGGGTAGGCCGCTGTGGAGGTCACTGCTGAAGGTGCAGGGACTGTGGAGGCCACTATTAAAGGGGCAGGTTGCTGTGGAGGTCACTGTTAGAGGGGCGAGAACTGTGCAGGTCACTGTTAAGGGGGCAGGAAACTATAGAAAGCCAATATAAAAGGGGCAGGATGCTGTAAAGGTCACTGGTAAGACAAGTCACTGTTAAAGGGGCAGGATGCTGTAGAGGTCACTGTGATAGGAGAACACTATAGATATCTCACACACAAACATTAAATAAAATATACCCGAACGAAGCCGAGACCTTCTGCTAGTCTACTATATGAAGATGTGTTTATGTATGTATGTATGTATGTATGTGTGTATGTCCGCTAAAGGAATCCGCACCGTGGCATTTATAATCATGAAATTTGGAACACAGGTACATCAAGTGTCTGGGAAGGTTTTAGACCGGGTCCCAGTTCTCTAGGATGTACTGTTCCTAAGATATTCCCCAAAAAATGCATTAGCCAATAGAAGCCTGGTCTCATGACCCTTATCAGCCAATAGAAGCTCGCAGGCGCTTAGACAGCACAGTGCTGCTTCTATAATAAATCGGCCGTGGAGATCACTGAGATCAAAGGAAGGGGTGCTGTTGAGGTCACTGTTAAGGGGACAGGGCACTGTGGAGGTCACTGTTAAAGGGGCGGGAGCTTTGGAGATCACTGTTAAAGGGGTGAGATGCTGGGGAGGCCACTGTTAAAGGGGCAGGCACTGTGGGGGTCACTGTTAAGGCAGCTGGGTACTGTGGCAGTTACTTTTAAAGGGGCGGGTGCTGTGGATGTCTCTATTAAAGGAGTAGGGAAGAGTGGAGGTCACAGTTAAGGGGGCGGTCCGCTATTGGGGTCAGGGTTAAGGGGCAGGGTGCTGTAGAGGTCACTGATAAAGGGGCGGGGTGTTGTGGAGGTCATATTTAAAGGGAATGGAGCTCTGTGGAGATCACTGTTAAGGGGGTGGCTTATTGTGGAAATCACTGTTAAGGTGATGGGGTACTGTGCAGGTCACTAAAGGGACGGGCAATGTGGATGTTACTATTAAGGAGGCAGGCTGCTATGGAGGTCACTGATAAAAGGACGGGCACTGTGGAGGTCACTGTTAAGGCAGGGGACTGTGGAGGCCACTAATAAAGGGGAAGCTGCTGTGGAGGTCACTGTTAAGGCAGCGGGGTACCGTGAATTCACTGTTAAGGCAGCGGGGTACTGTGGAGGCTACTGTTAAGGGAGCAGGGTACTGTGGAAGTCACCGTGAAAGGGGCAGGATGCAGGAGAGGTCACTGTGATGGAGAACACTATGGATATCTTTTAACCTCACACACAAACATTAAATGAAATAGATGAAATATACCCGTGCAAAGCCGGGTCCTTCAGCTAGTTGTGTACATAAAGATAGCTGTCAGTCACGGATAGCTGTACACAGGGGGTGGTCTTAAGTTCAGAAAAAGCAGGGATATAAATTACAAGTTTTACAGATTTTTTCCCCACAAAACTATACGTGAATCTGCTCAACTTCTGCTCTATAACATGTGGCCTACAGATTACATTGCATTTTGAGGAAACAGGTCCTCTTTAAGTCCCTATCTGACAATTTGGAGATTATCATTAGGAGTACACATAAAAGTGGGAAGTATCATCATCCAAGACTGAGACACCTACGTTCATAGTATAAGCTGAGCATATGGGGAGAATAAAGTCGACATTGATGTACTCAAGGTCACATTTATCAAATGTGGAATGTTGTTATATAATGTCTTATTCTTAAACCTAACACTTTTGTCTACAAAAGTCACCCCAGTTTTCCTACACCCCCCTTCTACTGGAGTGAGATTGTGACTTTTTTTTAAAAAAGGTCATTGATAAATGAAGTGAAACTAATTAACATAGATAACCTCTGCCACTTTCCTAGCCATATTTCAAAACTGGAGTGGTGTAAAAATGCAAAAAAATTGCAAAATGTATGCGCAAGTGACCTCAAAAAGTTGCAAAAGCCCCATTATACGACTTTTTGAGGCCAGAATTCTGGACTGAAGGCATGGTAAATCAATGCCCATGGTTTATAATGAAAAAGAAAAACTACAGAAGATTCCCAAATGACCCCACTCCTGATTATATGCCTGAATTTTGGAAACTCTTGAATGATGCTTAGGGATTTTGAGTTATCTTAGCATTACTAATACAATTCCTTCTACATACTTCCATCCCCCGAATTACCTATCATTTCTGAAATAAATTAATTGACTTACAATTTGTTAGACTATATCGATTTACAATTACAAAAATGTATTACTAATTTCGGTTCTGATCTAAAGAACTCTGCGAGTCTAATCACTCTGTTACAACCTCAAAAATGCCGCTCTACATATAGAAGGGCCACATCGTATGTGGTGACCTTATATAAAAGTGCATCTCAATAAATTAGAATATCATCAAAAAGTTTTTTTTTCAGTAATTCAGTTCAAAAAGTGAAACACATACTGTATATCATATAGAGTCATTACAAACAGAGTGAACTTTTTCAAGTGTTTATTTATGTTAACATAAATAAACACTTGAAAAAGTTCACTCTGTTTGTAATGACTCTATATAATATATGTGTTTGACTTTTTGAATCGAATTACTGAAAAAAAAACAACTTTTTGATGATATTCTAATTTATTGAGATGCACTTGTAGTAACATACCCCATGAGAAAGGAATTGACTATATTAACACGTGCAGTATATAAAGGGGGGTACTATGATGTCAACTAACCAAAAATGCTTTTAAAGAATGACATTTCATACATGCTCCCCATCCTTGGTCCCAACACATTATCTTATATAAGCAGCAGACCAACAATTAGATCAGCTTACATCATATAGTATCAATTATGTTTAAAATTTTCAGGGACCTCTTGTTAACTATTGACTATGGAATGATTATTATTAAAACTTTCTTTGATAAAGTAAATTTGACTAGCATGTTAGACTACAGAAGTAAATAGAAGAACGATGTTTCCTATGTACAATTTCAAAGACTTAGGCCTCTTCCACACTAGCGGCAGTCCGGATCCGGCAGGTGAAGGGTGCCGTCGGATCCGGACTGACGCAGCGACATGTGTGGGGCCGGAACCGCGTTCCGTCCCCACACATATCACACAGTACCATATGCAGACATACACACACATACACACAAACACATACATACTTACATACTCCAGGCAGGCAGGCCGCACGTCTTCACGCCCAGGAGGCGCGCAGCTATGACGATTCCCCACAGCGCCCTCTGCTGGGCGCTGTAGGGAATCGTCATAGCGGTGCGCCTCCTGGGCATGAAGACGTGCGGCCTGCCTGGACTATGTAAGTATATATGTGTTTGTCTGTATGTATGTCTGTATGTATGTCTGTATGTGTAGGTGACGGATCCATCCTGAACTCCATTGAAAGTCAATGGAGGGCGGATCTGTTTACCATTGTGGTCAAACCAGACGGATCCGTCCCCACTGACTTGCATTGGGGGTCATTCCGGATCCGTCTTGGTGCGGATGACTGGACCGGAGAGAAAACCGCAGCATGCTGCTGTTTGTTCTCCGGTCTGAAGATGGAACGGAATGCTTTCAGGAGCATTCCGTTGTCTTCAGTTCAGTTTTGTCCCCATTGACAATGAATGGGGACAAAACTGAAGCGTTTTTTCCGGTATTGAGCCCCTATGACGGAACTCAATACCGGAATTTAAAAATGCTAGTGTAAAAGTAGCCTTAGATGGAACTGCATCAATCAGATTTCATTGCTCACAATCAAATCATTATCCTAAGGTTTCTAGAGAAAAGATTAGGGTTAAGCAAAGTGATGCATCCAAAGATTAGGAATAATTTGATTTGCAACGAATCTGAAATTTTTTCCCTAAAATGGTTGCTACACGTGTTATAAAGTGAAAGTAAGAAGCCCAGGACCATAAGATCACCCATAATGCCATGCAGACAGCCAAATAGCAGCCTATGTGATGTCACAGCCCTATAGAAGCCTCATCCCATGCGGTGTCAGCCATTTCACTGTGAGCTGAGTATAGGGAGAGAGACGTGAGCGGTACTAGGGACAGTTTTCACGAAAATTTTTAATTGTAGAATAATGGATAGGGAGAGTGCAGGGACAGTGGAGGGAGATCATAGGGAGAGCTTTTACACACTGTAGGGTGAGCAAAGGGAGACTGCAGCGACAGTGCAGGCTCTGTAATCTGAAGCTGAAGGGATACATAGGAGAAAAACCACTTTATCTCAATCCCTGTATAGAGCATATAGCTATCTAACTACAGTGTCCACCATGTTTAATAGATAAGCAATTCCATTAGGCCTTGGTTCTCAATTTGGGGTAAATAACCTGTCCAATTTAATTGTTATTGGGGTGCCCACCTTGTTTAATAGATAAGCAATTCCATTAGGCCTTGATTCTCAAATTGGGGTGAATAAGCTTTCTCGTTTAACTGTTATTGGGGTCTTTCCTCCAGACACAGAGGATGTCCCCTCGTCACAGTTACAGTCCTGGGGATAAATAGATCATAGAAGAGATCACTGTACTGACCCCTGATATATTTATATATGGTTATTAGATCTCCCCTCAGTCGTCTTTTTTCTAAAGTAAATAACCCTAATTTTGATAATCTTTCTAGGTACTGTAGTCCACCCATTCCAGTTATTACTTTAGTTGCCCTCCTCTGAATCCTCTCCAGCTCTGCCATGTCTGCCTTGTTCACAGGAGCCCAGAACTGTACACAGTACTCCATGTGTGGTCTAACTAGTGATTTGTAAAGTGGCAGGACTATGTTCTAATCACGGGCATCTATGCCCCTTTTGATGCAACCCATTATCTTATTGACCTTGGCAGCAGCTGTCTGACACTGGTTTCTGCAGCTTAGTTTGCGGTTTACTAAAATTCCTAGGTCCTTTTCCATATCAGAGTTACCCAGTGTTTTACCATTTAGTATGTACTGGTGACTTGCATTATTCCTTCCTATGTGCATAACCTTACATTTGTCAGTGTTAAACCTCATCTGCCACTTCTCTGCCCAAGCCTCCAATCTATCCAGATCCATCTGTAGCAGTGTACTGTCCTTTTCTGTGTGAATTACTTTACACAGTTTAGTGTCATCTGCAAAAATTGATATTTGACTGTGCAAGCCTTCTACAAGATCATTAATATATATATTGAAGAGAATAGGGCCCAATATTGACCCCTGTGGTACCCCACTAGTGACAGTGACCCAATCTGAGTGTGTGCCGTTAATAACCACCCTCTGTTTTCTATCACTGAGCCAGTTACTTACCCACATAGAGACATTTTTTCCCAGGCCAAGCATTCTCATTTTATATACTAACATTTTATGTGGTACAGTGTCAAATGCTTTGGAGAAGTCCAGATATACGACATTCATTGATTCACCGTGGTCAAGTCTAGAACTTACCTCCTCATAGAAACTGATTAACCCCTTGGCGACCAGCGCCGTAATAGTACGGCGCTGCGGCAAGGTGCTAGACGCCCAGCGCCGTACTATTACTGAGCGCTGATCGGGCGGGTGCAGGAGCTGCGCCCGCCCGATCAGAGTCGGGGGTCCGGCTGTGCCCAGGTGCCGGACCCCTGAGGAATGCGCCAGCATCGGTGAAAACACCGATGCCGGCGCATTAACCCTTCATGTGCCGCGGTCAGCGCTGACCGCGGCACATGCGATGCGGGCGGTCGGAAGGGGTTGCCATCGGGTCCCCGCGCTGCTGTGACGGGGACCAGATGGCTGAGATAGCAGCCGGATGCCTTCCTTAGGCATCCGGCTGCTATCTACGGAAGCCTGTGAGATCCAGCCCCCTGGATCTCACAGGCAGTGTGCTGGAAGTGTATTACATTGAGTAATACACTTCCAGCCAATGCATTACAATGCAGAAGTATTGTAATGCATTGTAAGGGGATCAGACCCCCAAAAGTGAATAAAAAGTGTAAAATAAGAAAGTAAAAAAAAGTGAAAAAAATAAAGTTTTACAAAAAAAAAGTTTCAAGTTCTCCAAAAAAGAAAAACGTCATTTTTACAAAATAATATAAAAAAAAATTGTAAAAAATAGTGAAAAAAAAATAAAATAGACATATTAGGTATCGCCGCGTCCGTATCGACCGGCTCTATAAAAATAGCACATGATCCACCCCATCAGGTGCACGCAGTAAAAAAAAAAAAAAAACTGTGCCAAAACAGACATTTTTTGGTCACCTTCCCTTACAAAAAGTGTAATAGCAGGTGATCAAAAAAGCGTATGTACCCCAAAATGGTACCAATCAAACCGTCATCTTGTCCCGCAAAAAATGAGACCCTACCTAAGACAATCGCCTGAAAAATAAAAAAATATGGCTCTCAGAAAATGGCAACACAAAAAATATTTTATTTTGTTCAAAAATGTATCTAATGTGTAAAACTTTCCAAAAATAAAAATTATACACATATTGGGTATCGCCGCGTCCATAACAACCTGCTCTATAAAAATATTGCATGAGATGGCCCCCCAGGCGAATGCTGTAAAAATAGTTTTTAAAAAACTAAGCCAAAACAGACATTTTTTTTCCCTTTTGCCTCACAAAAAGTGTAATAGCAGGCGATCAAAAAGGCATATTTGCCCCAAAATGGTACCAATCAAACCGTCATCTTGTCCTGCAAAAACGATACCCTACCTGAGACAATCGCCTGAAAACTGAAAAAAATATTGCTCTTTGAAAATGGCAACACAAAATAATGATTTTATTCTGTTCAAAAAATAAATCTAATGTGTAAAACTATCCAAAAATTAAAAAGTCAGACATATTGGGTATCGTCGCGTCCGTAACAACCTGCTCTATAAAAATATTACATGAGATGGCCCCCCGGGTGAATGGTGCAAAAAATAAAAAATAAAAACTATGCCAAAACAACCATATTTTTCCCTCTTGCCTCACAAAAAGTGTAATAGCAGGCGATCAAAAAGGTGTATTTACCCCAAAATGGTACCAATCAAACCGTCATCTTGTCCTGCAAAAACGATACCCTACCTGAGACAATCGCCTGAAAACTTAAAAAATATGGCTCTTTGAAAATGGCAACACAAAAAAAGATTTTATTCTGTTCTAAAATGCATCTAATGTGTAAAACGTTCCAAAAATAAAAAAGTTAGACATATTGGGTATCGGCGCGTCCGTAACAACCTGCTCTATAAAAATATTACATGAGATAGCCCCCCAGGTGAATGTTGTAAAAAAAATTTTTAAAAAACCATGCCAAAACAGCTATTTGTTTTCACCTTGACTCACAAAAACTGTAATACCAAGCGATCAAAAAGTCTTATGTACCCCAAAATGGTACCAATCAAACCGTCATCTCGTCCCGCAAAAAATGAGCCCCCACATAAGACAATAACTCAAAAAATAAAAAATCAATGGCACCCGCAAACCAATCCATCAAAATCTGTTCTGCAAAATCCATATGGCGCTCCTTCTGTTTTGAGTCCTGCCATGTGCCCCAACAGCAGTTTACCACCACATATGGGGTGTTGCCGTATTCAGGAGAAAATGGGGAACAAATTATGGGGTGCTTTTCTCCTGTTACCTCTTGTGAAAATGAAAAATTTGCGGCTAAAGCAACATTTTATTGGAAGAAATGAAACTTTTCATTTTCATAGCCAAGTGTTTCCAAATTCCATAAAACGCTTAGGGGGCCAAAGTGGCCAGTACCCCCCTTAATATATTCTTTGAAGGGTGTAGTTTCTAAAATGGGGTCACTTTTTGAGGGTTTCTACTGTAGGGGTACATCAGGGTCTCTCAATTACAAAATGGTGCCTAAAAACCATTCTAGCAAAATCTGCCTCCAAAATCCCTATGGCGCTCCTTTCCTTCTGACCACTGCCACAAACCCATAGAGACGTTTACCACCACATATGGGGTATTTCTGTAAACTGCAGAATCAGAGCAATGTATATTGAGGTTTAGTTTGCTGTTAAACCTTGCTGTGTTGCAAGAAAAAAATTATTAACATGAATAATCTACCAAAAAATTGAAATTTTGAAATTTCACCTCCATTTTCCTTTAATTCTTGTGGAACACCTCAAGGGTTAACAAAGTTTGTAACAGCAGTTTTTTATAACTTGAGGGGTGTAGTTTCTAAAATGGGGTCATTTATGGGGGTTTTCATTATGTAAGCCCCTCAAAATCACTTTATATCTGAATTGGTGCTCAAAAAAATGGTTTTGGAAAATTTGGTGAAAATTTGAAAAATGGCTTCTAAACTTCTAAGCCCTCTAACGTCCTAAAAAAGTAAAATGACATTTACAAAATGATGCCAACATAAAGTAGACATATGGGGAATGTAAAATAATAACTATTTTTGGAGGTATTACTGTGTATTTTGAAAGTAGAGAAATTGAAATTTGCAAATTTGCTAATTTTTCCAAATTTTTGGTAAATTTGGGATTTTTTCATAAATAAGGGTGAAATATATTGACTCAAATTTATGACTGTCATGAAGTACAATGTGTCACAAGAAAACAATCTCAGAATGTCCTGGATAAGTAAAAGCGTTCCAAAGTTATTACCACATAAAGTGACACATGTCAGATTTGCAAAAAATTGCCTGGGCATGAAGGTGAAAACAGGCCCGGGGTTGAAGGGGTTAAATTGGTTTGACATGACCAATCCCTCATGAAGCGATGCTGATATGGAGTTATTTGCTTATTTTCTTTGAGGTACTCCAAGATAGCATCTCTCAGAAAACCTTCAAACAGTTTACCCACAACAGATGTTAAACTTACCGGCCTATAGTTTCCGGGCTCTGTTTTGACTCTCAAATTGGGGTGAGTAAGCTTTCTCATTTAACTGATATTCTGGTGTCCAGCTTGTTTAATACATAAGCAATTCTATGACACCTTCTTCTCAAATTGGATTGAATAAGCTTTCGCATTTAAAGGGGTTCTCCAGGCTGTTTATATTGATGACCTATCCTCAGAATAGGTTATCAATATCAGATCGGCAGGGGTTCGACACCCCCACGATCAACTGTTTGAAGAGAAGGTGCGCGCTGTGCGGCTCGTTCCTATACACTTCTATTGGAGCAATCCATCCCATTGAAATGAATGGGACGGCTTGGGTGTAATTACACCTGCTCAACGCTGCGGATGCCAAGGCGAGCAATGAAGCAATGAAGGGAAGGAGTGCTGGCACGGCGCACGCCTTCTCTTTAAACAGCTGATCAGTGAGGGTGCCGGGTGTTGGACCCCCGACGATCTGATATTGATGACCTATCCTGAGGATGGGTCATTAATAAAAATAACTTGGACAACCCCTTTAACTGATATAAGGGTATCCACCTTCTTTAATAGATAAGCAATTCTATTACACCTTGATTCTCAAATTGAGGTGAATAGGCTGTGTAATTTAACTGTTATTGGGGTGTCCACTTTGTTTAATAGATAAGCCATTGCATTAGGAATTGATTCTCAAATTATTGTAAATAAGTTGTGTAATTTAATTGATATTGGGGTGCCCTTGTTTAATAGATAAGCAATTCTATTTTGCCTTGAATCTCAAATTGGGGTGAATAAGCTGTGTAGTTTAACTGTTATTGGGGTGTCCACTTTAATAGATAAGCAATTCAATTAGGCATTGATTCTCAAATTGAGCTGAATAAGCTTTCTCATTTAAAGAGTTTCTGTCACCAGAATTAACCCCTTTACACTGGCCAACATTAGCAATGTGCTAATGTCAGCAGAATCTAACTCTGCTATTTTTAGGTTTATTGATGCCCCCGTTCCTTAAGAATTCTTACTTTTGTAATATGTAAATTAGCCTCTAGGAGCAGGGGGGGAGTTGCTCCTGCTCCTAGAGGCTCCATTCTCCTACCTCATTCCACGCCCCGCCATCCTTGATTGACAAGGCCAGTATTCGTCTCCTGCATGCGCAAGATTTACCCGGCACACAGGCTGGCAGGAGAAAACGAACACTGGCACAACAGGCACAACAGCAACTTGGCCAGATGATGGCCACAGTCTCATTCTGTGATTCTGGTGCCAATGTCCTCCTCTGCCTCCTCATCCTCCACTGTAGGCACAGTTCAGAATCGTCCACCAGCATACCACCTAGGCAAGGCAAGGCACTTTCACACTGTTCTCCACCTGGTCAACTTGGGCGAACTGAGTCACACTGAAGAGGACCGGCTCTGGATCATCAACCAAGAAATCGAATTCTGGCTGTCTCCTCGCCAATTGAAAATCAGAACCATGGTCACCGAGAACAGGAAGAACTTTCTGTTGGTGCTGGATCAAGAAGGGCTGACCCCTGCGCCCTGCATGCCGCATAACTTTAATCTGCTTGTAACCCGGTTCCTGAAGTCTTCCACCCAACTTGAAAAGGGCCAGGAAACTCTGCATATATTTGACCGTGCAAAACGCTCCCTCCTTGAGCTTCAAAGGCAGAATAGTGTTACCCAACATGGCCTCATATGCAACATTTTCACCCGTTGGAACTCCACCCTCCACATGTTGGACTGACATATGAGCAGAGTAAGGCCATTAATGATTTCTTGATGATGCAGGTGGACAGTCCCTCCAATTACCTTGTGGAAATGGCCAGATGCATGCTGAGTTGCTTGCGTAGTGACAGCTGCATTATCACCATTCGGCAGAGGGATGACTACTAGCTCTCCATTTTGGTGCTACCGGACCAAAATGGTGGTCTTTTTTAGACCTAACGAGACATCCTATGTAGTCAGTTGGTTGCTGCCTTTGTGCACCATCACCCATCCTCATGAAGGTCTGACCGGGAGGACCCTTTGCGCTCATGCTCCAATGCCATGACTGCTGGAAGGAGAAGGGGTGTGGGGGCAGGAGCAGCACCAGCTCCATCAGCAGCAACTTAAGTCTTGAGTCTCTAATGAGCACTTTTCGTCACCCGCCTACTGAATAAACCACCCAGTCTCAGTAGGAAATGGAGGAGAACCTGAACCAGCAGGTGACTGCACCCCGTCACCCCAGATATAAGATCCCCTGGACTACTGAACAGCCAAACTTGAATTGTGGCGGCAACTGGCCGAATTTGCCCTGGACAAGCTTTCCTGCATGGCCAGTAGTGTGGCATCAGAGTGGGTGTTTAGTGCGGCAGGGGCACAGTTACCCCAAAGAGAACTTGCCTTTCAACACAAAATTTAGAGAGATTAATCAGGCATGGATCAGCCAGGATTTCCATACACCGGTGCCTGATGCATTAGACTAGATCATTCTGGCAGCAATGAGCTGCCACACTGGGATATTGTGAAAAATGGTTACTTCTGGCCATGTGCTTCAGCCACTATTCTTATGTTGCCACCTGCCTGATGCCACACACCTGCTGCCTCTGCTGCCATCTTCTCCTACTGCCACCATCTTGTGCTATTACTGCCACTGCTATTGCCCCCCCCCATTCCCCAGTCTCCGACTGGGCTACTATGTTGACTCCGCTAGCAGTTTCCACCCTCACCACTCTGTGACGGGGCCACTAGTGTCCCTGGTCCCTGTTTGGCCTTGTTTACATCACCATTTATTTTAAACTTCTTCTGACCTGTCAGTAGAACTGAAAAATGAAAAACACAACAGATCCTGTCTTAGAGGCATCCATAATCACACGGTCAGTGTTTTGCATCAGGATTTGATCATAATTTGGAAACCCAAATCAGGAATTGGTCCAAAACACACAAATAATTCAAATCACATGTCATTTCTGTTTTGGACCCACTCATGTATTTACCTTACCAATACTGATCAAATACTGATGCAAAAAACTGAACAAATACTGACTGTGAGATAGAGGCTATTAAAGTCCTGCATGCAGGACTTCTTTTCCATCTAAATAAAACCGATTTCAGAAGCAAATTGCCAAAACATGCAAACTGAATATGACGCCTCTATCATACTCAGGAGTGGATCCAAAACACAGAAGACATGCAAATATTTCCATTATGTATCATGTTTGTTTTGGACCAACTCCTGTTTTTGTCTTTCCAAAACTGATCAATTACTGACCAAATACTGACTGTGTGAAGGCAGATGCTCAAAAGACAGGATTTGTTTTACCGCTTAAATGGGTTATCTATTAACCTATGTGGAAGCTGCAGACGGTGTAAAATAATACAGCTCTTTCCCACTATATTAGACTCTTGGGTCATTGCATGGTTAAAAGGGTTCTCAAGAATTTAAGAAAATGAAAATACTTAAATATTACTTTATTATAAAAATATTCCCAAATATCTTTTATTAGTTATAAAGGCTTGTTTTGTCTAGGGGGCACTCATTAGGAGAAACAAAATGGATGCCATCCGACTAGTCCACACAAAACCTGTCCTAATCACACAGGTGGACATGTCTCCTCTCTGCTCTACTTGTCAGGGATTAAGATCCTGAATACAGATGAATACATCTTTAGTTAAACCTCTGTAGGAATGGAGTTCTTAAGGAGAAATGAAGTACAGAGAGGACGGACAGGACAGACTGTGGTAATGGAGACCACATATAAGTGCTGCTGCTCATTACCATATACCCAGCCTCCTCTCTGTACTTCATGTCCCCTCTTTAACTCCATTCCTACAGAGATTCCGCTGAAGATCATATTGAACTGTATTCAGGATAATAATCCCTGACAAGAAGAGCAGAAAGGAGGATGAGGCAGCTCTTTACCTCAGTGTTGTGAAGTAACTTGTTGTGCTGTGTGATTAGGACAGGTTATGTGTGTACTAATAGGACGGCGGCCATTGCTTCCAGGCAAATAAGCCACTATAGCTAAAGAAAGGTATTTGGGAATATATTTATAATAAAGTAATATTTAAATATTTTAAATTTTCTTAATTCCTGGAGAACCCCTTTAAGTAAGTTATACCTGAGGCTAACATTCACATGTAAGGCTGAGTTTATACTTCAGTTATTTGGTCAGTTAATTCCAGCAGTTACTGTATGTTGAGCCAAAATCAGGAGCCAATCCTACTCTCAGATAAGGTATCAAGAAATGATCTGTACCTGTTGTGTGTTTTTGACCCATAACTGACCAAATAAGTGAACTGTGTCTAAGGCCTCTTTCAGATGAGCGAGTGTCTTGCTGCGAATTCGCCGCGAGGCACCCCACCTGAACTCCAAGCACTGCCGGGGTCACATATCATATTGATTTATGATGCTATGTAACCCTTACAGTTAACACTGACATAATGTTGTCAGTGTCATCTAATACATTCCAGAACTGTAAGGGTTACATAGCATCATATATCAAAGGGGCCAAAGAGTGACGACTGTCACCTGCCTATCATACTGATGCACAGTAACTATTTTCACTACCAGACTAACTATGCATGTTACTGCAATGCACACTGATGTACACTGAGATACACTCTCCCCGCATGCCAGAATACAGCTGATTTAACGCACTTTGTGACTAATTAATTCAGAGCAAAGCAAATCTTTGGGAAAAATTTGGCAAATCGTCCAAATCGAATTTTTGAAAACTTTGCTCATCTCTAGGAAAGATACCCAGAAGGGATCACCGAGAAACAGCTTGCACAAAACTACTGTCTCCAACTGAAAAATAGGATACCTGATAGGAATAAAAATTTTAGTCACAATTTTGTCAAACATTGGTCAGTCCCACTTAATGATCTTTTTTTAAAAGATACATTCTCATGAAATTTGTAGTTTACCTTCAGGTGGGCCAAAACAATTAAAATATATCTGACGCATGGTAAAATTAACCCTTAGACTCCCAGCGCCGTACATGTACGGAGCTGGGGCGATGCGGACACATGGTGCCCGCTCGCACGTGCGGCGGGCGTCATGGCCGGCAAGTCTCTGCTGTCGTATATATGGACTTCTCCAAAGCATTTGACACTGTACCACATAAAAGGTTAGTATATAAAATGAGAATGCTTGGCCTGGAAGAAAATGTCTGTATGTGGGTAAGTAACTGGCTTAGTGATAGAAAACAGAGGGTGGTTATTAACGGTACACACTCAGATTGGGTCACTGTCACTAGTGGGGTACCACAGGGGTCAGTATGGGGCCCTATTCTCTTCAATATATTTATTAATGATCTTGTAGAAGGCTTGCACAGTCAAATATCATTTTTTGCAGATGACACTAAACTGTGTAAAGTAATAAACACAGATGAGGACAGTATATTGCTACAGATAGATCTGGATAGATTGGAGGCTTGGGCAAATAAGTGACAGATGAGGTTTAACACTGACAAATGTAAGGTTATGCACATAGGAAGGAATATTGCAAGTCACCAGTACATACTAAATGGTAAAACACTGGCTAACACTGACATGGAAAAGGGAAACCTAGGAATTTTAGTGAACAGCAAACTAAAATATCAATCCGACCCTCCAAACGCAGAACACGGCAACCCTGGCATACATCAGAAACACGTTTTCTCCAGCGCTGCTCCAGATGTGCAGAACGCCTATGGAGAAAATCACAAATATCAACAGACTTCCTCCATTATAAATTTATGCTCAAAACATACTATTCGGCTCTCAACATTGCAAAACAAAAGTACTTCACCTCTCTCATCTCCTCACTCTCAAATAACCCAAAATGACTCTTTCCCACTTTTCATTCCCTTCTAAGCGCCAAAATTCCAGAACCAGTCACTGACCTCTGCGCTGATGGCATGGCCACCTACTTCAGGGACAAGATTGCCAGCATCCAGCAGGAAATAATCTCCCAGTCCCCAAATCTCAATCCTCCTCCCTCTCATTCCTCCACATGCTCTCTCTCCTCTTTTGACCCTATAACAGAAGAAGAAGTCTCCAGGCTTCTCTCTTCTTCTCGGCCCACGACCTGTAGCAGCGATCCTATTCCATCACGCCTCCTCCAGTCCCTCTCCCCGGCTGTCATCACTCACCTAACTACAATTTTTAACCTCTCTCTCTCTTCTGGTATTTTTCCCTCCTCTTTCAAACACTCTGTTATAACTCCACTACTAAAAAAACCATCTCTTGACCCGACCTGTGCTGCTAACTACCGACCGATTTCTAATCTCCCTTTCATCTCTAAACTCCTTGAACGTCTTGTCTACTCTCGCTTAATAAGCTATCTCTCTGCAAACTCTCTTCTTGACCCCTTACAATCTGCCTTTCGCCCTCTTCACTCTACAGAAACTGCCCTTACTAAAGTGTCTAATAATCTCCTAACAGCAAAAAGAAATGGGGATTATTCTCTACTGATTCTTCTGGATCTCTCTGCAGCATTTGACACAGTAGACCATAAACTCCTCCTCACCATGCTCCACTCGATTGGCCTTAAAGACACTGCTCTCTCTTGGTTCTCTTCCTATTTCTCAGGCAGCTCCTTTAGTGTATCCTTCGCTGGCTCTTCTTCTTCTCCTCTCCCTCTTGATGTTGGCGTTCCTCAGGGCTCAGTACTAGGTCCTCTACTCTTCTCCCTCTATACAGCCCCCATTGGACAGACTATCAGTAGATTCGGCTTTCAGTACCATCTCTATGCTGATGACACCCAACTATATACTTCATCCCCTGAAATCACCCCTGCTTTGTTCCAAAACACCAGTAATTGTCTGGCAGCTGTCTCTAACATCATGTCCTCAATGTATCCAAAACTAAACCTCTCCAAAACTGAACTTCTTGTCTTTCCCCCATCTTCTAACCCACCTAATCTAGATATTTCAATCTTGGTCTGTGGTACTATCATAACTCCGGTGCAACGTGCCCGCTGTCTCGGGGCCATATTTGACTCTGATCTTTCCTTTGTTCCCCATATTCAATCACTTACACGCTCTTGTAGTCTGCACCTCAAGAACATTGCCAGAATCCGCCCTTTTCTTACAGTGGAAACGGCAAAAACTCTTGTCGTTGCCTTGATTCACTCT
The DNA here is from genome assembly GCA_900303285.1 of Rhinella marina. NCBI lineage: Eukaryota > Metazoa > Chordata > Amphibia > Anura > Bufonidae > Rhinella > Rhinella marina. Next base: position 16,943 of record ONZH01006846.1, on the reverse strand, counting down.
CGTCTTGACTACTGCAATGCATTACTAATCGGTCTCCCTCCCTCTAAACTCTCCCCCCTTCAGTCTGTCCTAAATGCTGCTGCCAGGCTCATCTATCTGTCCTCCCGTTACAGTGATGCTACTATTCTATGCCAGTCACTTCACTGGTTGCCCATCCACCACAGAATACAGTTCAAACTTCTCACCCTCACCCACAAAGGTCTCCACAGTGCTGCCCCTCCATACATCTCTTCCCTCATCTCCATCTACCATCCTACTTGTGCTCTCCGTTCTGTTAGCGACCTAAGATTAACATCCTCCATAATTCGCACCTCTCACTCCCGTCTCCAAGACTTTTCTCGAGCTGCACCTACTCTCTGGAATGCTCTGCCCCTGAATATTAGGTCAATGCACAACTTCCCTACCTTCAAACGTGCCCTAAAAACACATCTTTTCAGGCAGGCTTATCAAGCTTCCTAAAATGACCTTTCCCCAACTAAAACGCTCCCCCACCAACTCCTCTGGCCTGAACTCAATCCTCTAATAGTCCCAAATCCAAAGCATATCGGCCAGCACCACACCTTTCACTACAATTATGGCTCGAATCCTACCTATCACAATCAACCAGCTTATGTGTCACCCCCTATTCCTCATAGATTGTAAGCTCTTGCGAGCAGGGCCCTCACTCCTAGTGTTTCAGTTGTATATTAGCTAGTCATTTTTGTATTGTAGAAGAACCCGATGACTTTGTAAAGCGCTGCGGAATATGGTGGCGCTATATAAATAATAATAATAATTATTATTATTATTAAGCAGCAGAAATCAGTGTCAGACAGCTGTTTCCAAGGCCAATAAGATAATGGGTTGCATCAAAGGAGGCATAGATGCCGTGATGAGAACATAGTCCTGACACTTTACAAATCCCTAGTCAGACCACACATGGAGTACCGGGGTCAGTACAGAGATCTCTCCCATGATCTATTTATCCCCAGGACTGTGACGAGGGGACATCCTCTGCGTCTGGAGGAAAGAAGGTTTGTACACAAACATAGAAGAGGATTCTTTACGGTAAGACCAGTGAGACTATGGAACTCTCTGCCTGAGGAGGTGGTGATAATAAGTTCACTTAAAAAGTGTACAAGAGGGGGCTAAATGTATTTCTGAAGGGTAACAATATTACAGGCTATAGTTACTAGAGATGGGTCGTTGATCCAGGAAGTTATTCTGATTGCCTGATTGTAATTGGGAAGGATTTTTTTCCCCTAAAGTGGGGAAAATTGTCTTCTACCTAACAGGGGCTTTTTGCCTTCCTCTGGGTCAACTTGCAGAATAACAGGCCGAACTGTATGGACAGATGTCTTTTTTTGGCCTCATAAACTATTTTACTATGCTACTGAAGACAATGCTGATCAGAAGCCTCCGCCTAGCAGTGTGAAAATATAGGCAAGAGGCCCTTGCCCTGCACAATACAGCACAGGACAAGGGAGAGCAACGGAGCATGAAATACTCCAATGCTCATATCACAGGGCCTGCCTTGGTGAAAATGTGGGTACGTCCGTGTTCAGCTCTGAATCCGGACAACCTTTTAACTATAGGAATACTGTATTGTATTTTAGAAGCAATCAAAGCATTGTCTATTACAGTACCCCTGTGGGACTACTAAATGGTTAAAAAACGTTTTAAAAAATGTATTAAGTAATAAAATTCCAATGAAAAAATACCCTTTTTTCCACTGAAAAACGCTTTTCAAAAAATAAAATATCCGTCACATATTTAGTATTGCCGCATCTGTAACGACCCGCACCATATATATGCAAATTATGCCATACGGTGAATACTGTAAAAAAAAAAATATATATATATATATATATAACAATTAGCAGAATTGCTGCTTTTTACTTAGTCACCACAATCACAAAAATTCAAGCCCCCACACAGCTCCGTAGAAAGAAAAATAAAGTTATGGGGCTTGGGATGCGCAATGCAAAAAGATTTTTTTCTTTTAAAAAAGGACGTAGTTAAACATAAAAAAATATATTTCTTTGGTATTGCTGTAATTGTACTGACCCAGAGAATAAATTTATAATATTATTTATGCAGAAAAGTGAACACCACAAAATAAAAACTCATTGGCAGTATTGCTGTTTTTCCCATCTCCCTCCCAGAACGAGTTAATAAAAGTTAATTAGTAGGTTATGTGTACCCCAAAATGGCACTATTAAAAACTACAACTTGTCCCGCGAAAAACAAGCCCTCAAACATCTACATAGACAGAAAAATAACGTTAAAGGGGTTCTCCGAGAATTAAGAAAATGAAAATACTTAAATATTACTTTATAATAAATATATTCCCAAATACCTTTCATTATTTATGGCTTGTTTTTTTCTGGGGAGCAATCATCAGGAGAAACAAAATGGCCGTCGTCCTAGTAGTGCACACAGAACCTGTCCTAATCACACAGGAGGACAAGTTACTTCACAACACTGAGGTAAAGAGCTGCCTCATCCTCCTCTCTGCTCTGCTTGTTAGGGATTATGATCCTGAATACAGATGATCTTCAGCTGAATCTCTGAGGAATTTAGTTCAGAGGAGACATGAAGTACAGAGAGGATGAACAGGACAGACTGTGGTAACGGAGACTACATACAAACACTGCTGTTCATTACTCCCTCCCTCCTCTCTGTACTTCGTGTCTCCTCATCATTTCCCTTCCCACAGAGCAGAGAGGAGGATGAGGCAGCTTTTTACCTAGGTGTTGTGAAATAACGTGTCCTCTTGTGTGATTAGGACAGGTTTTGTGTGTACTAATAGGACGGCAGACATTTTGTTTCTCCTAATGATTGCTCCGTAGACAAAACGAGCCATTATAACTAATGAAAAGTATTTGGGAATATATTTGTAATGAAGTAATATTTAAGTATTTTCATTATCTTAATTCCCAGAGAACCCCTTTAATGTAATGTTATAGGTTTTGGAAGGCGACAATAAAAAAATTAACAAAAAAAACACTTCGTCAGTTAAGCTCAAAACAGGCTGGTCACTAAGGGGTTAACAGCTACGTTTATGGTGACAGGTAGATTTAAGTGAATTACATAATAGATTCCATTGTATCAATAAAGTAATTTGATGACAGCATGCCAAAAGGAATGTCTTTAGAGGTAAAACACTGAAAACACTGAGGGCATTCAAGCTACAAATTCTTATTTTGGCCACCAGGTGAAAGGCCAACAAAAGAAATGGGCAAAAGTCAGTAATAAATGCATTTTAAAAATCCATGATTGTTCAAAATTAAAAGATTGTTTTTCTACGTTCAAATACGGGCTTCAAAATCATTACAAAAAAAGAAAAAAAAAATATAAAAATATAAAAGTTTAAATCAGCCCCATATAAAAAAAAACAAACCTAAATACCAAAAAATATATACATTATGGGTATCACCATGACTGAAAATGCCCGTACTATTAAAATATAAAAATATTTTCCCAATATGAAGAATGGAGTAACAGAAAAAAAGGGTCAAAATGGCTAATCTGTTTTTTTTTTTATTGTTTCTCATAGTAACATAGTAACATAGTTTATAAGGCCGAAAAAAAGACATCTGTCCATCCAGTTCGGCCTGATATCCTACAAGTTGATCCAGAGGAAGGCAAAAAAACCCCTGTGAGGTAGAAGCAAATTTTCTCCACTTTAGGGGAAAAAATTCCTTCCCGACTCCAATCAGGCAATCAGTATAAAGCCTTATTCACACGTCCGTGTCCGTGCTCAAATCCGTGAGCAGGTGGTCAGTGAGTCATCCGTGAAGCTGTCCGTGAAGGATCTGTGTTGGGTCCGTGGGTCCGTGTTTTGCCATCCGTGTTTCACTGACACTGAAAAATAATTTTTAAAGCATCTCTTCTTAATGATCTGTGAAACACGGATGCAACACGGATGACATCCATGAGGGATCCGTGGTTTTCACGGACTCATTGACTATAATGGGCGTGAGGGATCCGGGAACACGGATCAAGATAGGACATGTATCAGTGCTAAAAACACGGACCCACGGACCGTGATGAAACACTGATGTCTGAATAGACACATTAAAATGAATGGGGACATGTGCTGTCCGTGGAGAACACGTACAGGACACGTCCGTGAATCACGGACGTGTGAATGAGGCATTACTCCCTGGATCAACGACCCCTCTCTAGTAACTATACTCTGTAATATTGTTACCCTCCAGAAATACATCCAGGCCCGTCTTTAACTCTCTTAGTGAACTTACCATCACCACCTCCTCAGGCAGAGAGTTTCATAGTTTTAGTCAAGTTTACATTTATTTTTACACTATTTAAACATAAAAACCTATACATATGGGGTATTGTTGTAATCGAACTGACCCAGAGAATGAAGGACATGTCAGTTTTGCAAATGGAAGGCCGTGGGAACAAAACCCGTAAAACAGTACAGGAATTGCATTTTTTTTTCCAATTCCACCCTATTTGGATTTTTTGTACTGCTTCCCACTACATTATATGCCATAATAATGGTGGCATTAGAAAATACAATTTGTCCCGCAAAAAATAAGTCCTCATACAGCTATGTGAAAGGGAAATTATATTTTCCATTCTTTTTAATCCACATATACAGTAGTTTTGGCTCAAAACTGGCATTTTTAAAAAAAATTGTGTGTTTGATACCACATATGGTGTGTTTTTGAAATATTTTTACTGCTTTTTTTAGAGGGAAAAACTCCACAGCCAGACATTTACTAAAAGCCAATAGGAAATTACGACATACTAAAAACATGTTTTTTCTGTGATTTTTTTTTACATCTCAGTTTTGATGGTTTTTTTTGGGTGCAAGGTCTTTTTTCTAAATGTATTATGTTGTGGGTATGGCCTTTTCTGATGTATTTCCATAGGCTTGTTTAAAAATGTTTAAATACATTTTTGTAGAGCATTACTCACTTGCCGCACAGCAAAATTTCCTGGAGATCCAGAAAACCTTTCAATGAGCATAGGCTTTAAATCATTTTTCCACATTTGAGAAATGTCTGTTTGTGACAGAACACGCCACACATCAGCTGTACGCAAAACCAGTGGGCGATGTGAATTCTGTAGAGAAAAAATATTACGGTTACATACATTTATACGTTATCTAATATATAAAGCTGAGTGTATGTGTGTGTGTGTGTGTGTGTGTGTGTGTGTGTGTCCGCTAAAGGAATCCGCACCGCTGCAGCTATAATCACAAAATTTGGCACACATGTACATCAGGTGTCCGGGAAGGTTTTAGAACAGTTTTCAGCTCTCCAGGACGTACCGTTCCTGAGATATTCCCAAACAATACATTAGCCAATAGTAGCCTGGTCACATTACCCTTATCAGCCAATAAAAGCTCATAGGCTTCTCACCAGGTTTCTATGACAACCTAGCCAGTTCATTGCTGTAGGTGTGCATTAAAGAGGCAGAGCACTGTGGATGACAATGGTAAAGGGGTATTTCGGTTACCATAAATATAACTTATGTTTTAGACTAATTCATCATCAATCATTACCACATATAATGTAAATTTCACATATTTACTGTTCAGTAGTAATAAAAGATGTATTCTTCCACTGCTACCCACCTTCCTCCTAAATTACTATGGCATTGACCTGTAATTCAGGCCACCATCAAAAGAAGGACTTAAAAGCCCCACCCCCAGATCCCACTAGGGTTGGGCGATATCAAAAATATACTCACGATAACGATATTAAGAAATTTATCGCGATAACGATATATATCGCGATAAATACCCATTTAGAAGAAAAAAACAATTGGGGCCACAAGGAGACGTTATACTGTATGGGGGCAGCCAAGACATATTGGGGCCAAGGAGACATTATACTGTATGGGGGGGCCACAAGTAGACGTTATACTGTATGGGGGCAGCCACAAGGAGACGTTTTTCTGTATGGGGGCAGCCACAAGGAGACGTTTTTCTGTATGGGGGCAGCCACAAGGAGACGTTTTTCTGTATGGGGCAGCCACAAGGAGACATTATACTGTATGGGGCAGCCACAAGGAGACGTTATACTGTATGGGGGCAGCCACAAGGAGACATTATACTGTATGGGGCAGCCACAAGGAGACGTTATACTGTATGGGGCAGCCACAAGGAGACGTTATACTGTATGGGGCAGCCACAAGGAGACGTTATACTGTATGGGGCAGCCACAAGGAAACGTTATACCGTATGGGGGCAGTCACAAGGAGACGTTATACCGTATAGGGGCAGCCACAAGGAGACATTGTACTGTATGGGGCAGCCACAAGGAGACGTTATACTGTATGGGGGCAGTCACAAGGAGACGTTATACCGTATAGGGGCAGCCACAAGGAGACATTGTACTGTATGGGGGCAGCCACAAGGAGACGTTATACTGTATGGGGCAGTCACAAGGAGAAATTATGTTTGGAGACAATTTCTACGTCCAGCGGAAAGGGACCGCAATGGGGGCCAATGTAGCCCCCCCATATGCCAATGCCTTCATGGCTAAGTTTGAGACAGAGTGGGTTTACACCAATACCCTATTTCAAAATAATGCAATAACCTGGCATCGATATATCGATGATATATTCTGTGTCTGGAACGGTACCCAGGAGTCTTTTGATGTATTCTTCGAATATATCAACAACATCAACCCCGATCTCAAGTTCACATCCCACACGGATCTACAGACCATCAGTTTTCTAGACACTGCTGTCTATAAAACCCCAAACGGCACGTTAGTCACTGACCTATACACCAAGGAGACGGACCGCAACACACTTTTGTTATATACCAGCTGCCATCCCCGTAATACTAAACAATCCCTTCCAAAATCACAGTTTTCTCGAATATCAAGGATAGTTTCCGACCCCGAGATACGTCAAAAACGTCTACGAGAAATGACTCAGAAATTTTCCGATAGGGGATATCCTATTAATTTCCTTACCAACTCACAGTCACCACCTAATACCCATGTACGCGATAACACTTCTCCACGACTGCCATTCGTGGTGACCTATCATCCATTAATCCCCAGACTCAAAAGTATTATACACAAACACTGGTCTTTACTGCAACACTCATATCCTGAGATTGTGGAGTTCCAAAATCCGGTCCGCCTCTGCTATAAAAGATCACACAATATTAAAGATAAACTTGTCAAAGCTGACATTGGCCCATTACGCCCGTCCCTGAAACAAACCACAATCGTCCCACAAAAAACAGGCACGTACCCCTGCCTAAGTTGTGCCCAATGCACCAATGTCATACGGGGCAATAGAATTATACATCCGCATTCAGGGAGAGTCTACCACGCCAGGTCGTTCTATACCTGTTTGACATCTTTTGTAGTCTACCTAATCCGGTGCCCATGCGGTCTCGCATACGTGGGTGAAACTACCCAGAATGTGCGAGACCGCATATCAAAACATAAGTCTGACATCCGCTGTAACAGAATGGAATTACCAGTCCCACATCACTTTATTACAGCCGGTCATCAAATTAACCAACTTAAATACCAGGTACTAGAACAAGTACCAGCAGCTAGAAGGGGCGGTAATAGAATAGCATGTCTGAAAGAGCGTGAAGCCTTCTGGATCTCCGAACTTGGCACCTTGTCCCCAAGGGGACTCAATAGGGACTTTGACCTTTGCATTTTCTGAAGATGGGATATCTCTCAGACATTTTAAGAAACATGTTTAAGATATGTCATTAACTTTTGTCCTTTCTTTTCCAGATGAAATGAAATTGTCCTCTCTCAGGTAGTAGCCTCCCCCGATTTGCATGACCCTAATATGACATGCTTGCTCTTACCCCATCCTAGCATGCAGTAACAACCTATCTTTTACCTCTGTGTTGTCCTTTCGCTTACCTTCAATTTAATTTTATTTATTTATTTTTTTTCCACCACTCTGTGCATGAACCCTGCTCCTTTATATTATTTCATTAATATTCATATTTTCCATTTCCTTTGGTAACCTACCTGTGTGTCATTCATTCTTTAATTTCGCCAACTTTGTATATATCTATAATGCTTTATTAGCACGTGGCTGCGACTGGTCAAAAAAATTTTTACATTGAGGTAGCCACACACCGTAGCGCATCCCTATGCGCATGCGCAGTCCCTCCCACTGTGCCCTTACTGCTCTGGACGCAGGGTCTCGTACCGCGCATGCGCCGCCCACAGATGACGTGGAGCGGCGCGCGTGCTATATGACCCTGCCTCCGACGCTGGCGCCAGCATCCTCCATTAAACGGATTGCTGGACGCCAAGCAGGTAAGCCACACTGAACCACCAATGCCGCTCTCCATGTTATATGCCTTTTGCCGCTTATGACTTTAAATGCTCCCTGGGTCCATCTAAACCCTTACTCTCCCCTCTGAGACAATTTGGGCATCCTTTGACAACATGATGTTTGCGGACTTTATAATTATTCTGTGCCTGCATGACATTACCTTTGGAAGGGGCTTATTCTCCATGCTCTGGTGTGTATATGAGCTACCTGGACTATTGTCACGTATACTAGACATGCGCCATGTGGTACCACTATTTCCAAATTAACCACTGTGTCACCGGCCTACTAGTATTACCATATCTTATAAAAACATTCTCTAATCTCCTATACTTACCTTTTGTTACCACCGATTTATCCTACAGGGTACCTCCTATACAAATCATACATCCATCAACCAGCTGGAGATGTCTTACTCTATCAAACTGCCGCCATCTTATACACTGTAAATTTACTGTATAAAAAACATCTTTTGTTCTCTATTTAATTGCTATTAATTTTCTATATATCCATTGTATATACATAACTCTGTATACCTTTACATTCTGTATTCATTAGGCCGTGAACAAGGTCTGAGTGATAGACCGAAACGTTGGCCCGTGGCTAATTATGATTATGGATGGATAAATAAATTGATTCTACTTCCAATATTTTGAGTGCCGTGGTTTTCTCAACTCATATGACAAGGAGACATTATACTGTATGGGGCAGCCACAAGGAGATGTTATACTGTATGGGGGCAGTCACAAGGAGACGTTATACCGTATAGGGGCAGCCACAAGGAGACATTGTACTGTATGGGGGCAGCCACAAGGAGACGTTATACTGTATGGGGCAGTCACAAGGAGACGTTATACTGTATGGGGCAGTCACAAGGAGACATTATACTGTATGGGGCAGCCACAAGGAGACGTTATACTGTATGGGGGCAGCCACAAGGAAATGTTATACTGTATGGGGGCAGCCACAAGGAAACGTTATACCGTATGGGGGCAGCCACAAGGAGACATTGTACTGTATGGGGGCAGCCACAAGGAGACGTTATACTGTATGGGGGCAGCCACAAGGAGACATTATACTGTATGGGGGCCACAAGGAGACATTATACTGTATGGGAGCCACAAGGAGACAATATACTGTATGAGGGCCACAAGGAGACATTATACTGTATGGGGATAATGGGGCCACAAGGAGACATTATTGGCTTGGGGCAGCGGCCAGGCAGCCACAACTTGGAGCTGTTAATCGTTATACTGTATGGCATTATGGGGCACTGTCCGCTGGGGCAGCAGCCACAAGGAGACATTTACAGTGGGGGGCAGCAGCCACAAGAAGACATTTACAGTGGGGGGCAGCAGCCACAAGGAAGCATTTACAGTGGGGGGGGGCAGCAGCCACAAGGAGGCATTTACAGTCGGGGGCAGCAGCCACAAGCAGGCATTTACAGTGGGGGGCAGCAGTCACAAGGAGGTATTTACAGTGGGGGGCAGCAGCCACAAGGAGGCATTTACAGTGGGGGGCAGCAGTCACAAGGAGATAATCCATTACAGTGGGGTCAGCAGCCACAAGGTGCTGCCCCCCCATGTCTTATGGCTGCCTGTGACGGTTTGCCACCACCATACAGTTATTCCTACATGTCAGGGACCCGGCTGGCAGCTGTAATATATAGGGTCTCTCTCCGCAAGCAAAGTCATTTCTGTGGGCGTCAGACAGAGTAAGTTCACAGACTCTCCCACCACTTGCTCCAGTCGCATATCGCTGTTTCCTAATACCGCGGTATACCGACAACACCGGTATATCGCGCAACCCTAGATCCCACTAAGTCACACCGGCTTTAGGCTGGACAGTCCAGTTTTCTGGCTACCTGTTCTCCGTCCGACGCAGTGCCTGGACAGACACAGGGGTGTCCACCCTTTCAGTAGCTCACACTCAGACAGCTTCTCCTCCGTGTCTTCACGGAGCCAGGGGGGCGTGGCCTCATGTTTAGTCGTGTGTCTTCATGGGAACTGGGGGAGCTGTCTCACGTTTGGGGGAATGGCCGGTGAGGTCTGGCTTTCTGGGGTTAAGACAGTGGCCACTCTAGCTGCTGTGGAGGTCACAGTTAAAGGGGCGGGCTGCTGTAGAGGTCACTGTTAAAGGGGTGGGCTGCTGTAGAGGTCACTGTTAAAGGGGGGCAGCTGTAGAAGTCACTGTTAAAGGGGCGGGCAGCTGTAGAGGTCACTGTTAAAGGGGCGGGCAGCTGTAGAGGTCACTGTTAAAGGGGCGGGCTGCTGTAGAGGTCACTGTTAAAGGGGCAGGCTGCTCTATAGGTCACTGTTAAAGGGGCGGGCCGCTGTAGAGGTCACTGTTAAAGGGGCGGGCCGCTGTAGAGGTCACTGTTAAAGGGGCGGGCCGCTGTAGAGGTCACTGTTAAAGGGGCTGGCCGCTGTAGAGGTCACTGTTAAAGGGGCGGGCTGCTGCAGAGGTCACTGTTAAAGGGGCGGGCACTGTAGAGGTCACTCTCGATATCTTTTAACGACACACACACACACAAACAGTAAATGAAATAAATTAAATATACCCGGGCGAAGCCTGGTCCTTCAGCTAGTAAATTAATACTTTTGACCCTAATATCTGCTCATAGGGGTACATTTATTAAGAATGGCGATTGACACACCAGTCTTAATCCCTGTGCGCTGCCGATGGATGCACCTAAGTTATGTAGAGGCACAGGCCTGTACACAACTTGCTGCCGCCAACCGTTTGACATGCTTTAATCTACACCAGTTCCCTTGCTGTCTCATTTACCATTTTTTATGCCTGTTTCAGGTGTAGAAAAAGGTCTAAATGTAAGACAGCTTGGAAGCTGTCTTACATTAAGAACTGGTGGAGGATCCACCAAAGTTATGAAGAGACTGGCACTTCTTCATAAAGCCCCTTTCACACGAGCGGGAGACTCGGACGTCTCCCGCATCGTGTGCAGTGTACTGAACTGCCGACTGAACGGGAGTTACATAGCATTTTACTGATTTATGATGCTATGTAACCCTTACAGTTCTGGAATGTGTTGGATAATGCTGGCAATTCCAGAACTGTAAGGGTTACATAGCATCATAAATCAGTATAATGCTATGTAACTCCCATTCAGTGTCGGCAGTTCAGTACACTGCACACGATGCGGGAGACGTCCGAGTCTCCCGCTCGTGTGAAAGGGGCCTAACTTTGGCAGAGCCACCACCAGCTTAGTCGTTTATTAAGATGGGGTCTTTGAAGTGTGGGAGGAAACCCACACAAACACAGGGAGAACATACAAACTTCATACAGATGTTGTCCTTGGTTGGCTTCAAACCCAGGACCCCAGCACTGCAAGGCACAAGAACTAACCACTGAGCCACTTTGCTCTACCATGCAGTATACAGTTCAATTAATATATTCCTAGTGATTTTACTGTGACGAAATGACTATTTCATTTCCTTTTAATCAAGTAAACATGACAAAAAACACACACCTGCATTCTACCCCAAAAAATAAACCTAATACATTGATCAATTAGGGATTATGTATAAATCCACATTACAGATCCGTGGTATATGTACCCAAAAGATGGCACCTATAACCTGCACCTGCAACTCTCTCACAAAGACACATTAAGGTTTTTCCTAATTACTATGGCAATGGCAGCTACACTGAACTATCTGGCAGCTTCCAGTGTCCACACTGGCCTACTGTGCCATCACCATGTGAGTTGTTGGTTGCCATGGTCACCAGGGGCCTAAAAATGACCCCCAGGTCTTCCATGTATATAAGCCTACTAGCTATGCCAAAGGCATAGCCTAATAGATTGTTTGCTAGTTTTATAATGACAGGAAATAATACTGAGTATACCAAAGTACTGTAATACTGAGGCAGCCAAGCTACTTTATTCAAAGTCCCCTAGTAGGAAGCATTAAAAAAAAAAAAAATCACATTTTGGATTTTACAAAAATATTTAAAAACAAAACAAAAAAAAAGACAAAAACACAAAAACATCCTTACATACAGTGACAAAATAATGCACTGAGAAGGAGTTGTTGGAATTGAATTAAACCTTATGTATGAATGTAATGATATATGTAAGTGATTACAATATTAAAGTGAAAGGATGTTTATTGGGGAAAACAGAACTATTGAATCTAGTACCCTGTTGGCCACCTCTAGTCTGCTCATTTTCTGTATGGTCCCCTGTGGTACACTAGCCCATAGATGTTGCAACTGGGCCTGTACATCCTGCACACTCGTGGGCTGCTGAAGCTGTGTCCCAGCTGGTCCCATAAATGTTCAATTGGCGATAAATCTGGCAACTGGGCAGGCCCAGGAAGTGTTCCAATCTGGTGGAGACATTCCTGGGAAACCCTTGCTGTCGCTTCAGGTTGTTCTGCACTTATCACTGAGCTGTTAGTGTGCCTCATATCACTACTAGTGGTGACTGACTGTTGTATGCGATGGCTCCCCAATCACACAAGCAGTTGTGGCAATGTGTTGCTCCACAGCAAAGGCAGGATTGAATCACTCACCACTATCCTCCATACTTGAACCTAACCGTTGTTGGATCACAAACTGAACCTAGATTCATCGCTAAAGTTCTAGCCATAGCAGTTCAGGTTGCTCGTTCATGACACCATTGCAAATAAAGGTGGTGTCAATGACAGGGCACCTTTTGGATTCAATAAAATTTATTTTTACTAAAACCAAATTTATTTTTGTTAAGTGCCTGGAAATGGTCTGGGCAGACACAGGGGTATGTAATGAAGGTGCCAGGTGTTTGGTTGGTGGAAAACAAAACTATGGGAGCTGCTCGTGCTTGTCTGTGGATCAAACGATCCTCTCTACTGGTAGTCTGCCTGAGCTGTCCAGAGCTAGTTCAAAATTGCCTAGATGGAGTGCAATTCATCAAAACAAACATCATGCTTCACTCAGTCCAATGATGTACCCCTTCTCAAAGCCTGTCAATTAGGCAATATTTCTTCAAGTGTGTCATAGCAGTCAATAAATAAGAGGTACACAAGCCAAATGTAGCCTCTGAGACTTTTTTTTATAAGGCAGCAGGGGAAATACTTTTACTCTCTTGTCTTGAGTTTTGCAACTATCAGATATTTCTATCTGGGTGCATTACTTTTTTTGTCAATGAGTGCATTTGCTATCGCCAGAATAGTTGTCTATGCGCCAGAGACTATGGTAACTCAAGTTCCTGCCGCCTGCATTATTAATGGAGGCAAGGGCTGCAGAGAGCCGCACATGCGGCGCAGACAGAATTGGCAGTGGAGCGTGATACTTCCTGCTTTTTTGTCAGCCAATAGGTATCGTGTTCGGGCAGGGGTGCACCACCAATGAGGCGAACACCTCAGACAGAACCAGATAGGGGCATGAGGGGTGCAGCGGTACAACCATGGGCAATGAGCACTTTCATTGTGGCAAAAGGATTAGGTTAAGAAAATGGCATGGGGGGGCGCCGTTTCCGTTTTCGCCTCAGGCAGCAGAAGGCTAAGTGCACCCCTGGCTACGGGAGAAATGGACAGGGAGTCAGAGCTGAGTGGATATTGGTATTCGGAGCATCAAGGGACATTGGTGGAGACACTGGGATAAAACAAAATTAAAAGTCGATCAAGCAGACAAAGAGACTTTCGGCACTCGAGCCAGCATGACTACGCCAAGGTGTACTGGCTGAGCCCCAGCAGTGTATGGGTGAGCGCTGTCCTGCCGTCATGTATTGTGTCAGGCTGTATATGGCGCCCAGGTGTTTACTGTGAACCTGGAGCATGAAGATGCAATAGCTGGTGGAGGACACCTGTGGTAGTCCAATCAAAAGAACACGGACTGCACCACTACTTGTCAGGTGGAGCAGCAGAGCTGTGTTTGGTTTTCACTCTGGTGGTTCACAGCAGAACAAAGAGAACATAAGCAGAGTCCAACAGAAAGAAAAAAATAGATCCACAGCACTCACCAGTCCATAAAAGCTTCTTTTATTTAATTCCATTAAAGGGGTTGGCCACCCTAAGTATCAAAAATCTAAAGTGCCCCAGACAATAGCCAAAACTATGAAGTATTTATATTATGTGAAAAGTACTGGCTATACAGCAATTTTCTAACCTGTTCAACATAACATGATTCCCAGAGGAGCTCCCTCAGACAGGCTGTTCGGAAGGAGCAACTGCACAGTAAAAAGCCCACCATGCATTGCAGCAAGTATCTTCAGAGGAGCAGTCACATGACATCCCCACACACCTGTGTTCCCATGGAGACAAGAGCACCTCAGACATTATCAATAACTCAGTCATCAGTGAATAACTGCAGACATAGTAATAGGAAGAACACCCCAGTCCCAGCAGTAAAGAGAGGTTACTACCCATCCCACACAGGAATGTGATGCTAATGTATCAAACATACAGTGGGGAAAAAAGTATTTAGTCAGCCACCAATTGTGCAAGTTCACCCACTTAACCCCTTCAACCTCGAGCCTGTTTTCACCTTCCTGACCAGGCCATTTTTTGCAAATCTGACATGTGTCACTTTATGTGGTAATAACTTTGGAACGCTTTTACTTATCCAAGCCATTCTGAGATTGTTTTCTTGCCACATATTGTGCTTCACGACAGTAGTAAATTTGTGGCAAAATATTTCATTTTTATTTAAAAAAAAATACCAAATTTACCAAAAATTTGGAAAAATTTGCAAATTTGCAAATTTCAATTTCTCTACTTTCAAAATATATAGTAATACCTCCAAAAATAGTTATTATTTTACATTCCCCATATGTCTTCTTTATGTTGGCATCATTTTATAAATGTCATTTTACTTTTTTGGGACGTTAGAAGGCTTAGAAGTCATTTTTCAAATTTTCAACAAAATTTCCAAAACCATTTTTTTAAGCACCAATTCAGATATAAAGTGATTTTGAGAAGCTTACGTAATGGAAACCACCCATAAATGACCCCATTTTAGAAACTACACCCCTCAAATTATAAAAAAAAACTGCTGTTACAAACTTTGTTAACCCTTGAGGTGTTCCACAAGAAATAATGGAAAATGGAGGCGAAATTTCAAAATTTCACTTTTTTGCTACATTATTCATGTTAATAATTTTTAGATTTAACAGCAAACTAAACCTCAATATACATTGCTCTGATTCTGCAGTTTACAGAAATACCCCATATGTGGTGGTAAACGTCTCTATGGGTTTGTGGTAGTTGTCAGAAGGAAAGGAGCGCCATACGGATTTTGAAGGCAGATTTTGCTAGAATGGTTGCTAGAATGGTTTTTAGGCACGATTTTGTAATTGAGAGACCCTGACGTACCCCTACAGTGGAAACCCTAAAAAAGTGACCCCATTTTGGAAACTACACCCTTCAAAGAATATATGAAGGGGGGTACTGGCCACTTTGACCCCCTAAGCGTTTTATGGAATTTGGAAACACTTGGCTGTGAAAATGAAAAGTTTCATTTCTTCCAATAAAATGTTGCTTTAGCCCCAAATTTTTCACTTTCACAAGAGTTAACAGGAGAAAAGCACCCCATAATTTGTTCCCCATTTTCTCCTAAATACGGCAACACCCGTATTGGCAACACCCGTAAGGGTCCAAAAACAGAGCCCGGGAACTATAGGCCGGTAAGTTTAACATCTGTAGTGGGTAAACTGTTTGAAGGTTTTCTAAGAGATGCTATCTTGGAGTACCTCAATGAAAATAAGCAAATAAGGCTACTTTCACACTGGCGGCAGGCCTGATCCGGCAGGTGAAGGGTGCTGCGGATCAGGCCTGCCGCAGTGACATGTGTGGAGCCGGAACCGCGCTCCGGCCCCACACATGTCACACAGTACATACATACACATAAACATACACACACATATAGACAAACAAACACACATACATACCTACATGCTCCCGGCAGGTCTTCGGAGCGTCAGAGGGACAGGACGGCTCACACAGGTCACGATTCCCCACAGCGCCCTCTGCTGGGCGCCTGGTGGAATCGTCATCAGATGACGATTCCACCAGGCGCCCAGCAGAGGGCGCTGTGGGGAATCGTGACCTGTGTGAGCCGTCCTGTCCCTCTGACGCTCCGAAGACCTGCCGGGAGCATGTAAGTATGTATGTGTGTTTGTATGTCTATATGTGTGTGTATGTTTATGTTTATGTGTATGTCTGTGTCTGTATGTGTCTATGTGTAGCCGGATCCGTAATGGACTCCATTGAAAGTCAATGGAGGGCGGATCCGGTTACCATTATGGTCACACCAGACGGATCCACCCCCATTGACTTGCATTGGGGGTCATTCCGGATCCGTCTTGGTGCGGATGCCTGGACCGGAGAGCAAACCGCAGCATGCTGCAGTTTGTTCTCCGGTCTGAGGACGGAACGGAATGCTTTCAGGAGCATTCCGTTGTCTTCAGTTCAGTTTTGTCCCCATTGACAATGAATGGGGACAAAACTGAAGCGTTTTATTCCGGTATTGAGCCCCTATAACGGAACTCAATACCGGAATTTTAAAACGCTAGTGTGAAAGTAGCCTAACTCCATATCAGCATGGCTTCATGAGGGATCGGTCATGTCAAACCAATTTAATCAGTTTCTATGAGGAGGTAAGTTCTAGACTTGACCGCGGGGAATCAATGGATATTGTATATCTGGACTTCTCCAAAGCAT